>CAEGAF010181087.1:0-42329 GCA_903067075.1 Micropoecilia bifurca | reverse complement strand
TAGTTCCTGAAGAAGTTTTGAGACTTAAGTACGGTGTAGTCTAATTTATTTTTTTCTTCCTGATTGTATTTGTTTCATTGACTTGGATTTGTTTTTCATTTCTTTTAATATTCATTATTCTTATGGTATTTTATGTAACTGTTACAGAGTTGAAAAGAATGATTAAACATTCACAATTTCATGAAGTCATATTCTTTAAAGCTCAGTTTCTGATTTTACACTTGCTTTTATCTTGTGTCTGCAACCAGCTGCCCTCGATATATCAAAGGCTCATCAAACAGCTTCCTTCGCAGAGAACAGATACCTGCACTCCCAGTTGTCACACACGAGCTTCTCTATTATGGCTCAGAGCTGAGCTTTGGATGCTGCTTGTGTCACCAAGGGACAGCAATCTGTGAGTGTCACAAAGTGCCCAAATAATGTATAAGGGTGAAGGGAGTCGCTGAGGTTCCTTAAATATTAATGTTGTTGAACTGCAGTCCATCTCCACCGTGACACAGTGCTGAAAGAAAATCACTCGCCCTTTCAATAAGATAAAACACACTGTAGACATACCGCTATCCATACGACCCTATATATGGAGAGATGAATGAAATCTCTTATGAAGACACCAGCGCTGATTGACACTTTGCTGCTGGAGATTTACGAGGAAGGTAAAAGCAAGAGGTCAGAGGCTTTGCGGCGTGTGATCCGTGCCACTTTGGTTGATTGTAATTTCTTGTTTGTTCCATGTTGCAAACTAGGACTCTATCCACTAGATAGTGTTGTACTAATCTTAACTTCTGTTTGGTTCTTTGCCAAACAGAAGTTAAGATTCTTGAAAACTAAATCTGAAATCTGTCTCACTTTGTCACAATGAAACTTCAAATGTAAACTCAAGAAAGCAGTGAGCAAGAGAAAAATCAAAACTTACCAAATAAAACCTTTAGCTATGATAGTTTTTGAATTTCACTGGCGGGTTGTTTTTGTCCTAGTTCAAAGTCCAAGTTGACTCGTGTATTTAGTTTTAGTCTATATATTGTGTTATGAAGTCCCATACAGAACACTAAGAACCAATTATAATGTTGAAAAATAAAATTCCAAATGAAAAACGATCAAATCAGAGGTAATAATCAGAATTTTAAAAAGAATGATAAAACTTTCCAAGTACACAGAACAACATCCACAGAAGAAGCTGCACCTATAAATGTTTTACTGGTACTTAGGATAATTGTCCTAACCCTGTTGCACTTGATGTGCTGTGCAGCTGGAGAGAAATACATTGCAACGTTTTTTTTATATTTCTAATAGCATTTAGCACCACCAGCAACTTGTAAATTTCTCAAGTTTTCCAGCTCGCGATGAGAACCCGTTCACCTCGGACGTGATGTCATTTCCAAATCTGAACTTGAAATTCCAAAAAAGCAAGAAAAGCACAATTAGTCTGGTGTGGTTTAGTCGTGATATTTATCTATTTATTTTTTCTCAATTTTATAGTCGTAGGAAAGTTTGGAGTTTACATTTTGTCTGATCAGATTTCTTTGAAAATAAAAATTACGTTTTGGTTTATTATTCAGCCACATGTGTGCAGTAATGTGTATTTGAGTTCCCCCGGCCCTTTTTTTGGTAACTTGCCATTTTAAATGTCAAATTAATGAGCCTACTCTAAACCGAGTGTTCCTTCTGAAGGAAACTATTAATTTGTGGTGTTAGCCTGTAAATTTTTTTTTCTCCCATTTGCCCCTTTTTTTTCTTTTAAACACAGCTTGTCACAGTGGCGGGCTTCAGCTTGCTTAACCAAGTGTGTTACCCTGTTTTTATCGTGGCGCTCTTCCAGAGCCCCTGGGTCCCCTTACCACATTGACCAGATGAAAGGCCTTCCCCAGATGTTTACAGCCTGTGAAAGTGGCAGGGAGCTGGTGTCGGATGCTGGCACAGCGTGCCAACAGACAGAAAACAAGCCAGTAAAGCCCCATGCTGTATATGTAGCACTGAGGGGAGGAGGGGGGAAGAAAAAAAAAGGAGGGAAGAAACCGGGTGGAAGGGTCATAAAATTTGAAGAGCAAGCACGAATGAGTAGTATGATGTATGCTGAAATTCACCAGAGAGGTTTACTTTCTTATGTCGCCACCAGTGATGTAGAAAATAATAATTAAAAAAAAATGTTCACCAATTTGCACCATATCGGGTCACAGCTATCAGAGCAGTAAGCTTGACCTCAGATAGCCAGATGGCGCTCGCAGTGGCATCGCTGCTCATGGGGCACTGATGTCCGCTGCTCTGAAAATATGTCTCTTTTTGTATATGTGTGATGTTGAAAATATGTCCAGATGGTCAGATTGAATCCTACAATTCCAGTAACATCACATTTACTTTGTAAACTCTATTTTAAAGAAGCAGAAGCTGAAAAACGTTTTGAATAATAATACTGGAGAAAAGAAAATCTTAAAATACATTTTTATATTTTATAAGAAAACTTTAACTATTGGTCACTAAAAAGAATCCAATAAGGAAAAAAAGCACTAATAACTTATTTTCCAATAAAACTGCAAATATTAAATGAAATTTAATGTAAAAAGAGAAAAAAATCTTAATCATGTTTTTTTGTTGTTTTGTTTTCATTCTGAGGAAGAATTAGAAACAAGCAAGCGGTTTCTACCTTTATTAACCTCAAAACCACTGACCTGATCTTTTGTTTGAATATTTGAGTGCAGCTTGGCCTCGGGCTACTTTTGTTAAGCATGGAATTATGTAGATTTCCCCTCATTATTGCACTTCTGTGTGCGGTGTGCACTGGGATGCTAATAAACGAATGAATAATTGGTCTTAAGAAAGATGACTGGGATCTGAAAGCCTCTGCACCTCTCGGCTTGTCTGCGGCAACCCCAATTAGGCGGCCGCCCTAAATGAAGGCGTTGTGTGTTTGAGGAACCAAGCCGTCTCGTGACTTAATCTGGATTGAGCAGAGCGGTCCTTTATTAGGTTATGCACGGCCGCTATGTGTCTTGTCACTTTCCAGAGACAGCGGGCGATAAAATGCGATAAACAAAATTAGATTGTCATTGATGAGTCAGTAAGATCGCGAGAACAACAGATCGATGCCCGAATCACCGAGCAATATTTGAGGACGCAGACGGCGGATAAATAAACAGATGGAATTCAGCGGGGAAAGTTTGAGCTCACGTCGGCCTCCGTCTGCCTCTGTAACACACACGTGGAGAAACAACACGCACACACACACACACACACACGCACACACACACACACACACACACACACACACACACACACACACACACACACACACACACACACACACACACACACACAAACAGGTCTTTTCTCACACTTTAGCTTGAAGCGATCTCACAACGCTGAGCAACACAGAGTCAGTGAGAAGGGGGGTGGGGGGGAGAGAGAAAGGAGCCAAACCAATTCCAATACAGCACTAATGGGCCACATCATGCCAATACAATAAATAATGGCCCTTTCAGCTCAGTCAATAGTGAGTAAATGAAAATTTAACCTTTCATTAAATGTGGTTGTATTATTTCCCCCACTTGCTTCCCGACTCTATCTCCCTCTGACACTGTATTTCCATCTTGTACAAGAACACTGTGCAAATGTTATGATGTAGGGCTGCGTGCTGCTGTTAAGTGGTGTATTCTAATATAGTTTACAACTCAGTTTACGTAAGAGTAAAATCTATATATCAGAGGCAAGCTTTTTTTCTGTGCAATGAATAAATCGCAATGTCCAATTGTGTCAATTTGATCAAATAACAACAAGGAGCGATGATGAGTTTAGGACAAATGTAAAAGTACAACAAAAAAAGCTAGTGCAAGCTACCCCTGCTAATTCACATGGTCTTAAATCTCTGCTGATTTCAGAGTGCTGTGTAGTTTCCATCACAGGGAGAGGAGGTGATTGGTCTCCAGGCATTTTGTCTGTGTTTTCTGCTAGACGGAAAGGCTCTGGGCCCATTCTCCGCTGCAGCCAACCTGCCCTCTTAATTAATTAGCGCTAGCAGGAAGTGCTGCACTGGGGACAGCATGGCCCTCCAGAGGACTGGACAAGGTGATAATGTCCTAAAGGGGAGACCAAGTCCTCTGTGCTTTGCTAGCTAGTGAATGCTACTGTGTATGAAGTACAGAGGCAATCAGGGTGGAGAATTTTAGTCAAAAAAAATTTAGGACAGAAATCTCAGTAGAATGAATCTTTTGAAAAATAAACTTTTTAATATGGATTTTTTTTTTTTACCACGAAATTGTTTTAAAATGCTATATAAAGGCTCTTTGAATGCTCAATTGCCTTGTGGTTCCTCCTGTGATTCTCGATCACGAATATTTTGAAACAGAAATAATGAAATGTGAACCAAGCATGGAAAAAATAAAATAAAATATCTGGTAAAGAATCTGAAATCTACAGCTGTCTCCCTACTCAAAGTCTCTCCCCTTTCTTTGTATTGACAGAATCTTAGAAAAACAACTCATTGGCGACAGCATCAACTTTCTAATAATTACAGTAACAGTTTCGGTAGATGATTTTGGTGCAGCTCTGCTTTGGTAATAGATCCTGGAATCCATTATCAACTAACCTGTATGTCGGAGTGACACCGATTACTATCGAGATCCTAGTAGTTCAGCTCTCAGTGTGGTTCTCACAAGGACTTGCCCAGTATGTGGTAATCTTCAGTCTACAAGGTTCAAATAGTGAAATTGTAAATTTTATCAATAGTTTTTTAATCAAAACTTTATTTTCTCCTTTCAACTGAAACTTTGTGAGCATCTGAGTAACTTCCACCGCTTCCAACTTCTGGCTGTCATCAACCTTTAGCTATACACCATCCTTGCTGAGGTTATATACTGTGTGGCTGACCTATTTTGTCACACATGCCTTTCTTGCATCCACAGACTTCTGTGTGGATCTTATCTGTTTAGTCCTTTGGCGTTTTCTTTCTGGAGCGTATTGTGTATTGCACTAATACAGTGAACGCCAGTACAGTCAAAAATGCACCTTTGTTAACTTCGAAACAAGTTACATTTCCTCATTACAGTGCATCAAACTCGAGGCTTTTCTTTTGTTAGAATGTTTTGTTTGAAGAACAATTAATCATGTAATGCACCTTCTTTATTGATTTACACTGACAAAAATAGGACACGCAATGCTGTGAATGCATAACATGAATTACATTCTTATTGCAATGTCAATAAGAATGCATGCAATGTCAATAGCAAAGAGGATTACTTTAAACTGAAAGTTTAGCTGAGTGCCTTGCATCATATTACAATGCATATTTACATTGAGATGAGTCTTTAACACCTCAAACAGCCTTTTTTGTTGCACAAGTACACACAATGCTGTGAGCGACAAAGGATAAACGATAAGGAGATGAGATTAAAATTCCCTTATTCATCCTAATAGCAGCATTCAGAATGGATACTGTGTGCTTCTCTTAGATTATGGAGCCCTAACTGTACGTGCTTTTGAAGTTGTTACTTGAACTTTTTTGCATGGATCCTAATGACCGAGGTACTCTTACCAAGTGCAAGGAACGATCCCTCCTACTTTTGTTTGTGTGTGTCCCTTAGTGCATGTGTGCAAACTTCACTCTTTTTCTCTGTGTCTCCAATAATGAGCATGTGCACCTTTTCCGCCTGGGGCCTTCATACACAATTTAGCCAGAAAGCCATAGCTGATCATGATTTAGCTTTTGACACAGCTCGCCCTGAGGCAGGGGGGGGACTAATACAGATATCTGACTCCCGGACCGCGATGGAGCGAAGGAGAGAGAGAAAGTGAGAGGCCTTTTATTGACTAAATGATAAAGAGGTTGGTAATGATAAATAACAGTCATTTTATTGCAGAATTCCCAGAAAAGACACATTCCCCACAATATATAAAAGGAGAAATAATAGACAGGGAAGTTTCTCACTGTGGTCTCGGTGCACTCACTCCCCGAGAAGTCGCCCATTGTTAAACTCCCAATGATCCTCAGCTGGGTTGGAGGTCACAAATTGTGTTAGAGGGACCTGCTGCTATGAATACTACATAAGAGTGATGCAGAGTGGCAGAGTCATCCCTGTCTCTGGAACTACGAGGACCCGAGCAAGACTGAGCCGGCGTTGCCTATAGGCATCGCTCACTCACAATCTCCACTCTGTGGTTCTCTCTCCTCCTTAGTGCACTTAATCTCTCTCTCTCTCTCTCCAGCGTTCATCTCTCTCTCCTTTTCATTTGCTCCCTTTCTCTCTGCTCCATCGTTGCACTGTTTGGGTACAGCAGCGGAGTACCGAAGAAGGATGTTGCCACTGCTTTTTTTTCCCTCTCTCTGTTGCCACCATATCTCAAGGCCACAGCTACCAGTAATACTAATGGGTGGCACATGCTTACATTAATGTAATATCTAAGGGGCAATTCCTCTGTTTTAGTGCATAACAGAGAAAAATACAGCTTGTGTACACAGAGCAACTTCCCTACCACCTGTTATACGTGATAACTGAAAAGCCTGTGCTGGTGTAAATATCAAACAGGGCCTAAATGGATTAAATGAGGCAACATACATTTCACGATGCCCAACCACTCAGGATGTATGCATGCAAACAGATTAGAGGAGTGGAAAGGGACTGCATAGTAGTCATTGTGTTTCAACCAGAAACAAATATTTAATCCCATATTGTAATTTTTAAGCACCTACACACATCTGTGGCTTGAAAAAAAAAAAATCACAAATGTCATTAAACTATATGAAGCAAAATGTTTGATAATTAAAATCATGGTAGCATTGAGACTTTTTTTATTTTTATTTAGGAATCCCTAAATTTAGGAAATGTCACCAAAGGTTTTGCTGGGAAACTTTCAAAGGTTTTTTTTATCTTCATAATTTCAGACTCAGTCTTGCACCATCAGCTCTTTATTTTTCACCAGTTTTTTAAAAACATTTTCCATAGGTTCTCCATATTATTTAGAGAGTTTCCTAGACACAATTTCACACTTGCGATATTTTGACCTCTGCTTCACCAAATTTAAAAATGCTCGTCTTCATCAACGTATGTGTGGATTTTTGGAAGAGGCACATAAGTAAATGATTTTCCAACTCGTCCATTTAGAAATAAGCTTCATAAGAGATTATGACTCTGCACCAGCCTTCAGGTGTCCATCTCTAGCTTAGATGTACAAGAACTGACTGGGATGAAATGTTTCAACTTTTTCAGTTTAAAAATAATTCATACCTACGCTCATGAATTGCCTGAATACTGAAATGAAGTTAACTGACAATTTCACACCAGGAAAAATAATACAATAAACATTTTTGACTAATTAAACATCTTACACCTATTTAACATCACCTTATATAACAGGGAACCATGTCAGATGTTTTAACAAAAACTGGGCGAAAGACTCCAAATTACATTTGTGTTCTTGACCTCGTAACAGTTTGTGGTAGCAAAAGTGCAACTCTGTTTTGGACTAATGGATATTGCTCTTCCTCTATAGGGAAGAAAAAATGCAACAGTGTGCTTTATTATTACATGTAATCAGTGAAGAGAAGTTGGAGAAGGTACTTATTCCTCAAATCACAAATGATGTCTCTGGCCTTATCGAGCAAAGCCATTTTTCTGGATGGCCCGAACTGTGTTGGTGTGAGGAACTGGTGGCAGTTAGCATGCATTTGCCTCAGGATACCTCTACGGTTCTTGGATACTGAGTGGAGAGTGGCCCAGAAATGAGCAGTCAAATCCAATTAAATTACTCAAATTAAATTGTACAATGGTTATGGAATACCTGATCGAATTACTCACATTCAGGGGATTTCGACAGCAACCAATTAGTTCAAAGTATAAAGTTCACATGTTCAAATTAACACCAAGCGAAGACAGAGCCTTTATTTGAGAGAAATGATACATCATAATTACATCATGATGGGGGAGGGAAAAAAATCACAAATTGTGGAGCACACATTTAATAAGAAAATGGAAATGTTTAATAGGTCTTGATAAGACAAATATCGAGACCTATTAACCATTGACTAGGTTGACTAAATTAAAGAGGAACATTTTTATTGTTTCAACAGAGTTTAAAGACTGACTGCTGTGTATTTCAAAATGAGGATTTAGAAAAGAGTTTGTGTTGTAAAATGCACAATTAAACCAAAATGAAAGATAAAGTAGAAAAAAAATGAGACAAATGTTATTGGTAATTTATTTGGTCTTTTCATGAAGTTGTTCTGGCACTTTAGAGAATAATTTTGTAGTGGTCAAATTAGACCCATTTCCATTTATTTTGCAATGACAGAATTTTTCACAGATTGTGGATTAATTGTGCGAGGGACATCCTGACCTTTTTTACATTTTAAATGAAGCTTTCCAAGGTGCCTTTCCAAGGTGAAATGTGTGAGTAATGAGACACAAAATCAGCCTGTTAATTGACTTTCAGCAAATTTAGATCCACTAGACCAACGTATACATTTCTCTCTTAAAAGTGAACCATTTTGGCTAATAAAGTTATTAATCTTGCCCATACAGTAATTATCTCTGCAATTATGCTGTAATTGCACATACATCAAGGCCACCTCATACAGTGGGCAGCCTTGAGCTTGGCACTGATGATTTTCTTCATTGCATGTAATGACATTGCTCATTGTTACTGAAACACTTTTTTTCCAACCTTCACTGTACACTTTGTCAAACTTAAACATAATAGCCACGTTCACAATATGACCAAAAACACCTTCTTACAGACATAAAGTTCCTTATGACAGAGATAATTAATTAACTTTTTTTCCTTTTCACTTATGTACTTGTTGCTATGGTGGCTAACATGAGCATCCCTGCCTGCATGGACAGCACAGAGCCTCAGAAGCACCATAAATGCTGTAACATGATAATGCCGCTTTAATTACCCCTTGGTCAGCCCACTTACAAACCTATTGCTGCTGCAGTCAATATCCCAAAAGATCCATTCATGCCTCGGCTGATGGTTGACTTGGGAGCTTTTGCTGAGTGCTTTAGCCTAATTGATATCCTTATTTAGCAATGAGCCAGTGGGAGTCGGAGGGGAGTTAAATGGAGCAGTTTACCAGGCGGCGAGCAACGCTAAACCACATCCCCGACATCAACACCGTGCCTTGCTGCAGCCACTTCACTTGCAATTTCAAATTGATTAACACCACTTCAGTTTTGTAGTCAAACAAATTTCCTTTTTTATCATTGTTTATATGATATCTAATAAATGTAGGCACTTTGTTTTAAAGCCAGTACTGAGAGTTAATTGCTCAAACGTCAGATTGACGGTGTTTGCTCGGTCCCGTTCATGCACTGTGGAACAAAGGCGTCATTGTACCACACCAAGCAGACAGGACTTCCCAATTTTCACACCTTGTTTCCCATTTTTAAAGAAAACCCACAATGCAGTGTGACGGAGATGCCTGCAAACACGTTCAACGTAATATTGGAAACGATTTTAAAAGCATCATTTCCGACATATAAAACAACAGGTAGATCCCTACCCTGGAACCAGCAGCTGCAGAACAATGCATACCCAACAGGTCAAACAAAGCCAGCGGGAGCAATGGGAAAATCAGATTCTTCTTTTAAACTGGGTTTGTAGGTCTCTCCCTCCTGCCAGTCTCCCCAGATATGTCTCCCTTAACAGCTCAAAGTAATTAGCAACAACCACATGCCAAAGGTAGGGTAGCTACTGTACACAGATTAGGCAGAGCCTATCTTTAATTTCAGACATTAAGATGCTCTGTGGGGGCTTGAGTAGAGCTGGGAGCTATAAGGTAGGCACCCGGGCTCATCATCCCAAGGTCGCTTTAGTGAGAAAACCTTGTCAGGGGACAAAGGATACCCGCTGTATGGAAGCTCACATTATTGTACTCGCAGTAATTAATTTCTGTGAAAACACAATCTTGAGAAAGAACTTTGCAGAGGAAATGTGCCTTAAGAAGTTGCTAAATTTTGGCTCCTAAAGCCTAACAGTAAACATAACTCTCTCTCTCTCACACACACACACACACACACACACACACCATGTCAAACTTTGTTTTGAGTGATATCACTGAAAGTCCTGCAGGGCTTCCCATTAGTCACGTTGCTCAGCCCAGGACATAAAATGGCCTCCAATCTTGGCCAAACGGCGTCAGCCCATTCTTTATACTGTCAGGATGAAGAAGAGCATAAAAACTCAGAGTCAATAAAGTCATATGAAATGCCTGCTATCGCAACATGGCCCGCCACAGTGACCGATTAAGCGTCCGGGTCCACTGTGATGCTCGCACACTTTTCAGAGACAAAACACAGAGAGGAGAAGGAGGGGGAGAAAAATAATGGTGAAGGATTTTTCTGTTCAAGGGTTGCTTTTGTACCGCATTGTGTTCCACAATCAAACACTGAACATAAACCTGTAGGAAATTGTTTTTAGACTCAAGCTCGCATTTATCCTAATTCTCTTGTCAAACATAATACATTTTGGAACAAATGTTACCATTTAATGTTTAAATGTTTTCATATACTTCAATTGATATTAAAAAAGGAAAAAGCAAAAACAGAAAAAGGAAAAAAGAGAATTTTTTTTATCTGTGTTGTGCTTTTTTTAATCAACAGGTTATTACCGAGTTACAATTTAACTGTAATATATAACTGGAACCAACACACAGCATGTTTATTCTAGATCTTTATAGTATAAAACCAAAGGAATCCCTAAACTTTGGTAAAAATTCACAAGCGCATAAAATTGCTATTTATATAAGCAGACTAATGTAAAATGTAGAAAATGCATACTGGTATTATTTGATAGATAAAAACCAGACATTGGGTACCAGTATCAACACATAGAAATGATTAGATTTAAAATACTGTCTGGAACAAAAAATTCTTACAATTAAATTCAGATCAATTAAAGTGCTCACTCATTTATTCTAATTTTTTTTTAAGTTACTATTTTGATGAAACCATACTGCTTTAAGGTTTTTTTTTTTCACCAAGATGCAGAAAGGAATTTCTCTGATCGTTAAGTAACATCACTTCCCCCTGACCCACCTGTTGCTGCACACTGCCTGTCAGCTGGATGAAATACAGATAGTAGATGCTTCTTTCACTTAAAAGACCGATAGCTTCTGCTGACTGTAAAGACAGCAATCGGTTTAATATGCTGAAAACTTGTTCTAAATACACTTATGTTTTTGCCTAGGTCTGTCTATTGAAATCAAATAATGAATAAATGTTACAAAAGTTATTACACCCTTAACTATTGTTAAGCTATTTTAACAGGATTACTTGTTGCTTTTCTGTTTTAAATGAAAATCATTTCATACAAAGAGCATATGATTAAATTTGCCTCACTTAGAAACGTCACTTTGTTGATCAGTATCATTGTGCTGTGATAATTTCAGACCGGCCCAATCTGAGTGTAGAGATGATGAGGACGCAGTGTGATTGAGTTCATTTTAATTCCACCAACAGGAAGTTGGAAGTCACTGCTTTAATTCTCCAATCTAATGCCATGAACTGATAACAGCAAACTCTGACATTTGCTTTTACCCGCACAGTATTTGGAATCCAACAGGCTCCCCAGGATGCTGCATACAAACACTATCTGTCAGGCTGCAGCTCTAATTTGACAGTAACACACAGAAACATTCCTGACTTTGGTGAACCTCCATCTTGACACAAACGTTTTTTTTTTTGTTTTTTTTTTGCACACACAGAAGGAAAGCGAGCGGCAGAGCGCGGTGTGGTTTAGGACAGACCGGTGTTAAGATCAGCGCTCGGGGCTAGGCAGGTCGCTATCCGCTGAAATGCTAATAAGCTTCCCGGCTCTCGTTGCTGGTCTGCTGGCCTGTGCCGACTCGTCTTGACACTTCACACACGCTGTCTTCCACCCTTTTTAATCATTTTTGATAGGCCTCCCTGGGATGCCATCCATTTAATTTGAAAGGGTTGAGCCACCCAAACATTTTCACCATCTCTTCACTTGAGGTTTGCTCTGACTTGTCTGCTGCACTGTGACCTGACGAGGTGGAAAGGAAGGGAGGAAAAAAATGCTGCTTGGGTTCTGGAAGATTATATTAGACCGAAATTGTCGGAGAAAAATGGTGACTGGTGTGCCAAAAAAGTGAAGGAGAAACTATTTTTTTAAGACAAAAATCTAAACTGAATGATTGTTGAATTTAAACTAATGGTTGACCATAAACTGTTTTCTGGAAGGAGAAATAAATATAGAATTACACAAATATCATGAAGTCAGACATAAATCATTGGTTAAGCTGTCAAAATGGTTTTACAAAGTCATTTTTGCTCAAGATGAATCGTGTGATAATGTGTTTTCTCTAACAGAGTTTAACAACCACTGTCCCACTCTGTATATCACATAATTTGCTCTGAAAAATTTCAGAGCCCGCAGCCAGCGCCGCATGGTCAGAAATAAACCCCCACCATATTCTGTGATTCATAGGGATGAACTACATATTTTATTGGAGTCCAGGAGATTTATTTACTCAGGCTTTTCTTGGATATGTTCTTTAAGGGACTAAATCATCTGGGAATTCTCCATCCAATTTAACTGGGTACTCTTTCATAAGCATCAGTCAGTGAAAATGGGACAAATGCTGCAGAAAATAATCATAAACAAACCATTACATCGCATTTTGGAAATTGTCAGGAGACACTCTTGACGATACACTCGAAGAGTCAAAGGCAAAAGAAAAAAAAAAGCCCAAAAGGCAAAAGGGGATGTCTGGGTGCTCTATAATATTAGTGTGGCTCTCAAGATAGAGATATCATACATTATTGGCCAAGGCTGAGGGAATAAAAAAAAAAAAAACATGTAGGGATGAGACAGGCACAATGAAGACAGACAGAGAAAATGCAAGGAGTGGCATAAATGCTTCTATACAAAACAGCTGGAGCTCCGGATAAAAACCACACTCGACTCCACAACAAGTTGGCTTGTTAGTTTCAAACAGAGATCCTGTTTCCTGCTCTCTGCAGCTCTTTTTGTGCCTTGTGCAACATGTACTGTAAACCACCGTTTGCTCTGGTCTAATTTACTTGTGTGCATTTGCATGCAGAGAGGCAGATTTTTTAAGATGCAGTAAACAGAACTCCTGAGCAGGCTTTCATCCAAAAGGAGAAAAAGAAAAAGAAGAAGAAGAAGAAAAAAAACATGGTTGCAATCATGCCCACAAAACCAGCGTGCAACCCAAAGCTGAAGAGGGGCGGGAGGCTGACATAATTATTAATTAGTCAATATTACTGAATGGAAAAAGTCTGCCTTTGGTTTCCTCCCCGGAGCTTAATCGAACCCAGTCAAGACTAAGCTAAGCTAAACAATGCCAGACAGCTCCGCTACCATGAGCTTCACATGCTGATAATGTCCAGGGGAGATCATGTTGTTTGGATTTACTTGTTTGCTGTTGTTTGCCATCTTTAAGTCCACCATTATGAATGCCAGTCATCTTCAATTGAAGCCTTAATTCATCTCAGCTTCTCAGGGCTAAAGTAAACATCAGATCTCATCATTCAGGATTAGTTCAATTTCCCCTCTGAGATTTGAATGGTGTCAAACTTTCCTAAAAAAAACAACAAAAAAAAACAGAGTCTTTGAATAAAACTGCATAAACGTTGAAGATAAAATAAAAAAATAGTTTAAAATGTACTTGAACTCTTAGTAAATCAGCATACATATGAACATGACGTACGTTTATGTATATGTGAAACCTTAAAGTTTTGGAATATTTGAACACATTGTGTACACACCAAGGATTCCCCTCAGACCTGCAATCTGACTGCAGACAGACACAGCAAAAGTAGTGATATTACTGTTGTTACCCTGCCATCTGCTGGCTCACACCATTCTAGGCCTCACATCCCTCCTTCGGTCACAAAAGAAAAACACTCTCCTCTCTTGCTTGCTCTTTCCCCTCTTTCTCTCGCTCCCTCTTCTTCTCTAAGTTTATCTCCGTCTCCCTCTGTTCTCGCTGCACGGAAATATGGTCTGGCCTGCGTGTCCCTTTACATCAGCCCTCCTTAGAGAAAGGAAATAAAACGGAAGAGAAAACGAAGGGGACAAAAGGGAGGCAGTGGGCAATTGTTATCAAAAAATAAGCACAGTTTTTGAAGGGGATTTTAATTGAGGCATTTGTTATATTTGAAAAGGTGAACTCCCGAGGGGATGGAGGAAGAGGCGCTGCGACCCTATTCATAAGCTCAGACATTCATAAAGAATGGCATCTTTTGACTTTCCCTTTTAAACCATGCAACCTTAAATGGCCTAAATATAGAGAAGGGGTGCTAGACAGGGTAATTCCCTGCACCTTAGGGGGTGGCACTGGAGTACCAGACAGCGAGGTACAACTGAGGACTACTATTCGCAAAGAGGGAAGGTCCAGTCGCCAAAAATAGAAAGGAAACGTCCTCTTTACGAGGCCCTAACAGCACAACTGAGAGGTCTCCTTTCTGTCTGAGAACGCGTTATATTTTTGTTGGTTCTTTTTGTAATAAAGTAAGTTTTTTTTTCTTATCAATCTCTCCTCCCGTCTGCCTGTTTATATCATTAATAACGTGAGGGGCCACTGATTGTCCCGCTGAAAACAGTTGTCCGGTCCGTATTAACCACAGCTTAACCCAGGAGGAAGTCAACAGACTGCTGATTTGTTGTTGTTTGGGAAGGTCAGACTTTAACAAGCTCCACTTCCAGTGAAGCAGACGGCCCCTGGTGTTTTCTTTGCTGTATTTTGACTACAAGCACCGAGTCGACCACAGCGTGTAAGTTTGTTGTAAAGTTATTCTACATGAACAACATCTCTGGGAGAAGAACAAAAAGGCTTGTCCAGGGTTTTTTTTATTACTCTTTGAAAGCCATTTTAAAACTTTTGTCCTGGAATCTGTGTCCCGTTTAATGTCAATGTCCATTTTTTGAATGGCAATTTTCAGGCAAATGTCTTTTTTAGTTTTGTTAAGACTTAGTGATCAGGTTTTCCCACATTATTACTAAAATGTTTTATCTTCATGCTTTTAGAAATACTTATGTGCACTTTTACTGTCTATTCATCTGTGATCCTGTATGTACCTCACAACAAACCAGCGTCTTTATCTACGAAGGTGTAAGACTTTCCTGGAAGTATCCAATGGACACTCATAATCAGAGTTCATTTTTCTTTATTAAATAACACAAAAGATAAGTTGAGAGAGATAAAAGTCTTTGCAGACTTATATCAAAGCAACTCTCATTTAAAAAAAATTATTCAACATGTGAATGATATTTTTTTTAACCGTGTTTGGATTGGGTTGACATTCACACAAAAACTGATGTATATTTACTCAGGAAATGGAAGTGGAGGGCGTGCAACACCAATGATCTTCCTCCCTGAAACTCCCTGAGAACAGAAGCGATCAGAGTTGTTTTAAGACAGTAGTTGGTCATGGCCTCTCAGATTGGCCATCAGCTTCCACCTCCATGGACCAACTAATTGGGATTTATGCTAAATGATAGCAACCAGAGAGCTACATAATGCAGCCAAGCACATTTTAACAACGTATAGCTTTTCAACAGAACCTCTACCTCAAAGAAGATGAACTATTTCTTTAACAACACAATCCATGTAGGTCTATTTCTTTAACTTGATACATGCATGTAGATCATTATAGATCCAAATTGCTTTTTTGACTGCTTCTTGCTTCAGTCAGCTTTTGACTCGTCATACTGGTAGCTGTGTAGGCAGATCATTTGGCCTCTCAAATCATCACACTGATTTAAAGCATCATAGAGTTTGTGCTTCTCCATTCTTCCTTGTAATTTTGGGATCTTGATTTTTAAATGACATGTAAACTTTACTTTCATCATCTGAAGAGGAACTCTGGGCTACTGAGTAACTGTCTACATCTATTTCTCCTTCACTCAGGTAAGCCTTTCTGCATCTAGGGTGCAGGAATGGCTTAACTCAAGTAATGGGACAATTATTGCTCAGATACATCTTTGTAAGCAACCAGCTTAATTAGCAATTTGTGCTTTACCTTTTTTATGGAGGGCATCATTGACTGTTTTCTTTGTACAAAAGTAAAGATAATCTGCAAACATAAGTCAGTCCTACAGCAAAACCAGCAGGAAAACAAACAAACATTTCCAAATCCAACATGTTCATTACAGAAGTTGAAAGCTCTGTGATAAAACGGAGCCCATTATTCTCATCACTCTTCCTGTTTTCCTGTTGCTCTCTTGCAGCCTAAATAAACTGCAGATGTGTCTCATGGGGCTTAATTTTAAACAGCTTCTCAAAGCTTCTTTAATTTGACTTTTACAAACGATATTAAATATGGCTAACTTTGAATCTCCTTCACTCAGTAACGTTATTGACACTAAATGTTATCGTCAACACAACCTGGTGGATTTTATGTATGGTGCGTTTACGTTGTAAACAGGAAAAAAACAAACTCACTAGTCAGGGCAAACCAAGCTGACAGTCAACTCATTTCCCTCCATTACCAGAATTGACACCAGCAAGGAAAGATCACATCCTGCCATTTTATTTAAATACAAAACTTCATGTTTGTAATGTGCATACCAAAAAAAAAACACTTCTGTTACCGTCCATCTGAAAAATTCCTTCCTGCAATGAATTTCATTTTTAGTCATATTTTCTGAAATGTAACTCCTTCACAATCATAGTCAAAATTGGAAAATCATATTTGGAATACGTTCACTTTGCTAATATGGGGGGGGGGAAGCTGCAGCAGCTCTGATTTGCAATACAGGCAAACTTGTAATATCAGAGCTCATGTTCTGAGCAAGTGACCAAGTTGAGGTGCGATCAGTTATTTAGACAGGCTGGATGCACTTCCTCGCTGCCTGAAATTTCCCCCGGGGAATCTCTTCCATTTCTCACTGTCATGGATTTGAATCTTTTTACCACTTGAACTCTGACAATTACTGAACATTCATCACCTGCCCACCTTCTTAGCTACCTAGATACTGTATGGAGACCAGAGATATGGGGGAAGTCTGGCACAGTCGGGAATACCAAGTAACATGGGCGCTTACGCAGTAATGGGTTCTGACATCCGAGAGCGTCAGAAGTGGAGGTACTTTTTCTTGTTTTGGGATAGTTTAACAAAACCATGTTCCACAGTGAATTATTTAATTTGGTCAGAAAGGTGTTTTTAATTAAGTACTTAAAAAAATGTATCTCCTATTTGGTTAATGGACAATATGGTTCATATTTCCGACAAATTAGCATAACCTAGTAGAAATCCTTCATGTAAACAAAGTCTTATAACCTAATCACAAATTCCTCCACCTGTCTGTGTTGCTCCCCCCTCATGAATAAAAGGCCTCTTCTTCGAGGTGAGGGGATTCGCCCCCATGGTACGCAGGGCCACCGCCTCCAGTTCTGGTTGCTACTTACTCTTGCTTGTAGGAGTCCCTTAACACCAGCCCAGGAAGCATAAATATATTATAATCTCATCACCTGTCCATTTATACAGGTGTCACCCTGTCATGCAACTTGATTTCCAGAAGGGCAGCAGTTTTTCCTGTGGCAGCGACTGAAGTCACAGTGTTATTATCAGGCAAAATGTATTCATGATAGCAGAGGTCCGAGCGCCCTGTGGGCTTTGTAATATAATCCCAGACCTCTTTATCAAATTTAACAGTTTATTGAAAACAGCTTGTACACATGATTTAGGAACAGAGTACTATAGCAAGGCTCCAGGTATCTTTCTTACACACACCTCCACACTCTCCTAGATGCACATGCGTACATAGACACACACACGCACTATAAGAAGTAGGAAACGCACTCGTTTGCAGTGACAGTCCAACACACACACACACACACACACACACACACACACACACACACTTAATCACACACTTTCCTCGTTCTCCGCCTCCTCTGCTAAGTCTACGTCCTCCCCTTTTCCACATCATATCTAATAAAGCGTTCTCGCCGGATGAGGCAGCGTCGTTCCGTGGAGGTCTTTTGTGCGATTTGCTGTTTGTTTTCTCTGAAGAAAAGTGTGATAACAAAAGCGTGACGTGACAAATGGACTTTGTGCCCCGCAGCCAGATTTAAGTGATAGGTTACTGAATGGGAGCTGCCCTCCTATCTAATAGATGCACACACACAAAGTGACACACATGCGCATGATTGCCGACACTTGTAGGCGTATATAGACTGGATGTGGGCCGGTACGAGACTGTCACGGTGCGATTACCTCGAGCAAAGATGCTACAGTTTTAAACAAATTGTACATGAAAACCTGTAACATAGATTACATAGAATAACCCACTTGCTATTTAAAAAAAGTTTTTTCTGGTCCTGCCAAATTAAAACCATCACAAATATAATTAGAATCTATAAGATTTTTTTTGATGTTCCTAGGAATGTATTAAAACAGATTTGAGTAAAAAACATTTACAGCTCCAAAAAATTTAGTGTATGTAGTCCTACCGTATACAACCAAGAAAGACATGAATGTTTTTTTTTGTTAAATACCTTCAAAATATTATGAGAAAAATCTTGTGTTTATTTTTACAAGAAGCTGAAATCAGCTCGTTAGTTCACCAACGTCCCGGTTAAAGCCTACAGTCGGTTTCCAAACAGACATCCTGCTTGCATCTTCCCATTATTTTATTAGTGTTACCTTAATAAAGTGATGGGTTGTGTCCCTTTAGTTTTTACTTGATTATTGCTGTGAATATTTTCAAATGGACAAATATGTGTCTCTTGTCTTAGAGAAAAGGGAGCAGCAGTTTTAGTTAGCTGGCCAGTCTTGCAGAACAACAGCTGAAGACTAGTGACTAACCTTTTCCCTGGTATCTCATTAAAACGACAAAACAAGTTGGTATTTTTAAAACACACCTTGACATTGGTACCCAGCCCCCACAACTATTTGTCGTTTTCCGTTCATTCTGAACTTTACCACAATAAATAAAACGATAAATACTTCCCAATAAATGTCCCTTTTGAAGAATATAACTCCATTAGAGTATGGATTTTAATCAGGTTACTGAGAAACTATCCGTTCTTACAAAAACAAGCGCAACACATCAAGTCAGTGTCACAATATCCTCAAAAACAACAACTCTTCCTCTTGAAGATCGTCTGTGACGAAGGAAAACAGAAACCATCAGCAGCCCGGCTAATGGTTTAAAGAGATGGTCAGAGGTCACGCCTGGCTATTAATGATGCCTCCTAACAAAAAGCATGTGCAGGATCTGTCCAATTGCAGATAGTCTAGACGTCATCTGGAGCCCAAGCATGCTCTCGTCTGGTTGAGATTACGATTAGAAACAGCAAAAGCAATAATTGTTATTTCCTCTTCACTTCATATGGAGTATGATGTCTTTTTCATAGTTTCTCCCTGTATGGCATGTTTGCTTAATTTGAAACTGCAGCAAAAAAGAAAACGCTGTGAAGCGCACGCAAAAGCTGCAGAGTTCTGAATGGAACCTGTAACTTCGTGAACAAATTTCTCTTTAAACTCAGAGGGTATTTTAGGTTGTGACTGGAACATCTGTTTATCTGACGCACTTAAATTTGAAAGCTCTCCATTAAAAGATGAAAAAAAGAAAATCACTGGGGCTCCAGATTTACCAGACTCTTGCCTCTGGATATGTACGTTAACACTCTACCCCGCTCATATTTTGTTGGCATCATTGCCATATTCAAAGTGCTGGCTTAAAATGTTGCAGGCGTGCCACAGCTTTAAGGTTTTTTGATGTGTTTTGGAACTGCTCGGCTTCAAGTGTAAATGTTCATTAATCCTTTCAGTGAGTTCTGCTTTCGACAAGAGCTCTGTGGATGAGTGAGGTTATGAGCTTCCAGCACGACTGACCCGAGATCTTCCTGTCTCTGTCAAATTCAGTGTATGTCTGAATTGTGAGTCTATGCCGTTTTAATCTTTATCTTCAACCATTTTTCTCTTTTCTATTGTTTTTTCCTTTTATTTTACTCTTCCCATTCAGCCCCCGACTAAAGCTCCCATCAGTCCTGTGGAAGTTAATTATAGGAGCCAAGCTGTTGAAAGGTTGAGGAGACACTTCTTTTCTTTTTTTCGCCTAATACTGGATATACACCAAGTCTGGCAACGCCACCAAGCATTGTCTGCTGTGATAAAATATGGACGGAAGTGCTGCTAGGCAAATCGTTTATCAGCCAGGTTTAGCATGCACATGTTAAAATGAAAGACTGCGCTATCTGCATAGGTTGTGTGAGCTTAGTTTAGTGCAGCCAAGCCCGTTTGTTGTGTATAAATGGCGTGCTGGCTGTCGCCCCTGTGGGACATGATCAATCAAACACAGCCTGCTTTGCTCTCTAAAGAGCTATGGGCAAATCTATTCTAAATATTCAAACTAACATTTTAGTCCCACCTTAACTGCATGCTTTGTTGCTTTATACTTTACTTTGCCTTATTGGCGCCTGGGCAATACCTTTAAGGAGAGTGATTTTGCACATTTCCATATCAACGCTCAATTTCACATCTCTGAACTCTTAGGTGAAAGCCAGACTGATGTAGCAGTTTCAGCGCTATGTGGTCTATTACGATTATTAAATCTTGCACACTCCCTCCACCCTGGACATGCCATTTTAGAGCATGAGATGACATGTTTGCTCAGCTACAAAGCAGTCTTTAAAATACCTCCATGTGTACTTTATACCCCCCCACATTTTCAATTTGCCTTAATGAGCCGGTGCAAGCTGTCACAGACACTCTGGGAAAGGAGCACTGAAAACTTGTCAGTCTGCGTCAAGGAGAAAGGAAGGTAGGGGATAAACGGATGAATGAAAGGAAGGAGGAACAGAGAGAAGTTCAGGAAAGTGTTAAAAGGTGAGGCATAGATTACACCGGTGGGTAACAGACCTTCAGGCTGAACAAGAAAGAAAGGAAGAAATGGTAGAATCCAAGTTTTAACCTCTTGCATTCCTGCCTGTCACATATTGCATATTTAGGTGCCCTGCAAAAGTATCAATATCTGTGGATGTTTTTTCTAACTTTCTGCAATGTTAATGCATTTCATTATTTTTTGTGTTGCTGACCAACACAAAGTGGTGCATAATCTGAAGACAAGTTGTACCATTTTATTCCATTTGTTCCACAATTAAAAAAATAACAAAAAAGCAACACTAAGTCAAATCCATTAGTCTTCATCCACAATGACTCAATATTTTGTGCATCCACCAGTTATAACTGCAAGTTTTTTGGTCGTATGCCTCCACCATCTTTGCAACTCTACTCTACAAACAGAACATTTTACAAATTCGTATTTACAAAATAGCTTAAGCTCAATGCGCCTGGCTAGAGAACGCTTGGAACAAATAATTTAAAATGTTTCACATGCAGCATCCCCAAAGTATGATGCTGTCACCAGGATGTTTAACTGTGTTGTATAGTTCAGTGTTTCCACTGGGTTACTTTCCTGTTGTAAGGTAAATATCTTGGTCCATTTTTCTATTCCACTATGACCAACCTCTATGACTATATGACCCGTCATCTTGGAGATTTTTCAGATGTACCATTATTTTAGGACTATGGATTAATCAAAGGTCTGAAATTGAAATTTCAATATTGCAGAGATTTCTACAGATAAGAGATTTGTACATATGCAAATTTGAAAGAAATAAAAGAATTATAATAAATCAGATTGTCCTTTTAATATTTACTAATGACTTAATGGTCGACTGAAAGTGTTGTTCTCATAAAAAGATAAATTCAAAATGTTTTTTTAATTTAAAAAGGAGGAACTTTAGTGCATGGCTATTAACAAGTAATCACAAGAGGTGCAATAATGAAGAATGCCCTCAATTTTTTTGCAGGGCAAGGTAGACACTGGTGTCCAGGCCTCATCTTCAGAAGAAAACACAGAGGGAACTTAGGTGTTTGATGATGCGCTTAATTCACACAGGAATACATTAATATGATAGTCAGTGGAGCGGCAAAGCCCTCAAGTAAGGTTCTCTCATTAGTATGTTTCTCTATTTCTTTTTTTAATTATTCAACAAAAAAAGAAAAATGGGGAGTTGTGTGACAGATGTATCGGCTGTGTCAAGAAGGAATGGTCTGAATTTGAATTGTGCATAAAATCATGTAATTATGATGGTTCATTTCTGCATGTGAAAATTTTTCTTTTTTTTCCCCCCTCGCCTCTAATGAGCACTGGCTCTGAAACGGGAGTTGTATCAGAGGGTATGGTTTAATCCACTATTTACTCTCTTTTCAAGTATCGAGTCACATTTTTCTTGTTTTCAAGAGCACAGAGTAGAGCTGCAAGATATATTGAATTTCACACATTATGTCAATATCAATAGAGGATGCAGTGTATTTTTTAAAGGCTTTTGTTTATAAAGTGCCCCACATTCCCATACAGCATGTTTATAACGTGTTTAGCAAACTGAATGGACTTTCTTTGCCCTCAATATTCAAACCTAATGTAGATTCTCATGATTAAAACGTCAAAGCGCAGAAAGTGAGAGAGTTATTGTGATCATAGACAAGAAGAAGAGTTGAGAAAATATGGGTTAGTTGGAACCCACATTGTCACTGCAATATTCAACAAAGCTGCAATCACAAATTTTCCCTGGTACTAAATATTTTATGCAAGTTGAACCTGAGACTGTGCATTATTCTGAGAATATACAGTCACCTACAAATGCAACATGCTGCTGCAGACCTGACAGTCTAACTTTAAATGCACACTGTGCAGCGAGTGCGAGTTACTCTCAGTTCATCTCTGTGAGAGATTAGCTCACTCCAATATTGTTGTAACTGGCTGGCAAGGCTTTCATCATACCTACAAAGTAAACACAGAACTCTGCACACATCCAGGCATCGTCTTGTGGGCTCGACAACAGCCAAAAGTGAAACATCTATTGATGATGCTGATGAACTTAATCATGCATCAGTGTCAACACTGGAAAAGACAGGACCTCCCTCCCCCCATAATCGATTTATCTAAATTAACAATGCAAGAAAAAAAAAAAAACTACGCAATTTTTATCTCTGTGGGCGTTAAAAGGAACAGTAAGTGTAAAGTAGAAAGCAATATATTTTATGAAATATTTAATGTAATAGTTTGAGTTGTCATTTTGAGTCCAAGTTGCCAAAAGTGGCTGCAGATGTATATTTATATTATTTACCTTAATTAAAACCCATTTCCTAGAATTTCATAAGTTTCCCAGGGATGGTGGAATAGAAACACCCCATAACATCACAGAGCCTTCACTGTACACAACAGTGTGTTTTCCCCATCTTTTGTTGGATGCAAAATCCACCTGAACTGTCAGAACAAAGCAGAAAGTTCCAGTAAAAGCCCTAGCAAAGGTTAGCAAATTCTTAACCTTTCCATTTACGATGGGAGGACTGATATAGCATTTTCTGGCAGGCCTCCAGCTTCTATGTAGATGGAGTCTAGTAGTTATTATAGGCTCTTGATTCCAAGATGCATTTTTTTTTAGTCTGAGCTTTGGAGAAGTGTTTAAAATATATATTTCCAGTTTATATGCTTAGAAAACAGAAAATGGTGGCTTGGGAATCATAACATAGCTTAACTCTTAAGTCAAACAGTAAAATATAAACAAATGTTTCAAGTATTTTTTATAGAAATTTCTATGTGAAATTATCTAACCAGCAGTAATTTTTAAAAAAAAAAAAAAAAGACCTTAAAGTAGCGTTTGGACATTTAAACTTACATATGCCTTTGAAAATTCTCATTATTGCTATATTTTAATTTTCCTCGACACAGTTAACTACTCTGGGTTCCAATGGTTTGACTTGAGGTTAACAACAACCTCATGCAAAAGGTTATGCAGGTAATTCATCGCCTGATTAGACTCGGTCTGCAATTAATCATGCTTAAATGAATCTCCTTACAGAGTGATCATTTAGGAATGATGATTAATGAAGGCGTCAAATGTATTGCACACGCCTATCCTTATTGGGCAACCACAGTAATGTGTGTCACTGGTGTCAAAGAGGAACTCTAAAACAGAGTTGTTTTTTTTTTGCAAATTCTTTCTCTTGTATTTTCCTCCCCATGTCACCCCCCCATTCCCCCCACCACCTCTTCTTTGAAAAGCCAGCTGCAGTGCGGCTGAAGCCAATTGTGGGAAACGGCACACATCAAAATACAGGTGCAAGGTCGAGAGGACGAGCGGCACACCTTGTGGGCATGAGGGACGACGCGCGAGACAGTTGCGTGTCAGTGATTGTTGAGTCAATTAATTACTGAACTTGGCAAGAGATCAATCGTTCCAGTAAGGTGATCCCATTTCCAACAAGCAGCATATTGAGACAGTAACCTGTGACAATGTTAATCGCTAGCACAACAGCAGGACAATTCCCATACGTAATTAGTCTATATTTTAATTCATAGGAAAAACTACCACTTTTCTAAACTCCCTTAATTATGCACTTAAAGTTAATTATAGCCCCCCATCGAACTCACAACCGCCTCACCTCCCACCCCCCCAACCCCTTCCCCGGTTTGTTTTGGGTGCCGCAGATGGAAAAACATATTTATTTTGGGGAAGAAGGAACAAAACGAAACCTCCACCTGGGAAAGGAGCGGCACGTCTCCGCTGAGTTGAGCAGCGTCTGGTAGGAATTTACTGGATTAGCTCAGTCACAAAATGTGAGATGAACCACATTGTCAATCAGCCTCAGGGCAGAACGGGAGAGGAAGAGCTGTCAATCAAAGTGGGTCTTCAATCGTCCCATTCACATCGCCTCCTGGAATCAGTCTCTCCCGCTGACTGCTCTTTGACATTTAACGCGCTGGGGCCACGAGGATGGGGTGGGGGGGGCATCCTCAGATCTTCCCTTTCTTTCTTTTCTCTTCTTCAGTCTGTCTTCGCTCTTTGTGTTTCGGCAGAGGCAGATATGTGTGTTTAAAGCAATGACACTGTTCATTTAGTGTGAGAAGCTGCAATAGCTGTGAGAGATAACTGTAGAGCAGCGAAAAAGAAAAAGACAAAAAAAGGTTGGACCAGTTCTTTTGGTGTGGTGACAAGAAGTTAAGTGCTGAAACATCATGGGATGTACTGGACCTGAAGAAATCTTAAAATTGGTCATTGTAACAGTCCAGCCCTCCTCATTTAACTCTTTAGAACCATCTTTGGCTGTAGTTACAGCTGCAGGCCTTTGGGATGAGTTTTTACCAGTTTCCCAGTAGCAATTGAATTTGTTACACCTTCTTCAGTTAGTTAAATAGGAGCAGGAGCAGGAGCAGACTTAAGCATCAATCTTCTAGTCTTACCACAGATTCTCAGCTGAATAGGCTTATTTTATATAAATGATTTGTATTTTGGCTCTGGCTATAATATGTTGAATGTTCTCTTACTTAAAGTTGAACCTCTGTTCCGGTCTGAGGTTGTTCAGAACCTCTAACAGTTTTATTTTCTTAGCATTATCCTGTATTTAGTTCTTGTTTCCCTACTGCACAATGCTGCCACCACCATGTTTCACTGTGGCCATGTTGTGTTGGTTCTATTGTTCCACTAGATGTACTTTTGTGTGCTGTGCTAGAAAAAACAAATCAGTTTTCGTCTCATCTGAGGTGAACACCTTCTTCCACATGTGTGTCGTGTCCTCTGCATGGAATGTGGCAAACCTGTAAAACAGACTAAGATTTATTTTTAACTAATATTTTAATTTCTACTAACTTTCTAACTTTATTCTGTATTCATTGATATTTATCTTGCTGTTCAACATTCTCCAGCAAGGCTTACACAAAGCCATTGTTTTTACAGTGAAATTAGCCACGATCTACATTTACACAAAGGTGGAAACCATTTCCTAATTAGAAGAGTTGAAGGCAGTTTTATTTTGGGTATCAAATTAAAGGAGGATAAATACATAAGCAACACTTTTTAAATGTTTTTTTTTATTTGATAATCATGATTGTTTTTCCTTCCTGACAACTACATGCTACGTTGAATTGATTGATCACAAAACACATTAAAAAGTTCATGGCATTTCTATTCTTTTCCAAATGCTCCCCATTTTCCCAAAGAGTGCATAAAACAGCATTTAAAAACTGAAAACCCGCCGAACGGATCACACTTCCAGCCTCTGAAAGATGCAGCCTGATGAAAAATCCTGCTGCCTTCCGCTGTCGTTTTTCTGTGTTTTCTCCTCTCTTGTTTGTATTCCGAGGCAGTGGCCCGGCTCTGAGTGAGGTATACAGAGTCATTGCTCTTTTGGCTCCAGCCCTGACACTTGTGCCCTCAAGTGCGGACTCCTTAGCCGCGATCTGATCAGCATCTTTATAGTTTATCAGCCTTGGGGTTCAATTTTGGCTTGGATGCTTTTACAAATGAACGCAATCACTGGTGAGCCTTCGCATCCTGATTGCATTGAGAGGAGCGGGAGCAGGAAAGTTTAGTGGATTATCGTGCCACTTGAGGATGGAGCACAAACACACTGAGGCAGCCACAGAGGGGGCCCGCCCGTACCTCCCCTCCCTTGCCTGGGCTATTGGCACTCACTGCTTGTACTCTGTCTTATTTCACTAAAATAATATAATTGTCTCCCATCTTATTGCTTGTAAAGCCATCTTCTGTCCGCAGGCGATGTGTGTGATCAATGTACTATCTAACAGAATCAATTCTTCCAGGAATACCTTGTGTTTGTGAAATGATCCCAGGCAGCTGCAGCAAAAGACTTGGCTGAAAGTGGGATCTTGTGGTACGAGGATTAGTTTAGCGACTTGGACCCTCCAGTTCACATTGAATAGTGTGGCTCTTTGCCCATTTCTCATGTTCTCCTCTATGCATGTGTGTGCGTGCAAAGTTGCCTTCCAAGGGAATTCACATTCATATTGCCAGTTCTGCGCATCATTCCCCTGAACATCTTCTAAGCAGTTTACTGAGTGTGTAACCGCTTCAGTAGCCGGCCTCGTGAGACGCCTGCAACAGTGCTGGAAAATGGTAATAAATGTCATGTCATCTGTTGGCTAACACAAAACAGATTTCTTGGATTTTACTAGAAAAGGGAATTTGATCTTATCAGTCATGACATTTATACGTCTGTATGACTCCATGCATGCATTTCCTTTATCAACAATGAAATCAAAGACACTCCTGGAAGCTGTGGTCAAATATATTGAGGGACTTATCTAAAAAAAGCAAACAAATCCTTCTGTTGTTGGGCACGTAATGTAATTGTCAGCTATCGAAAGTATTGCATCTAAACGCACAACCAAACACTCAACACTGAAAAATAAATAAGTGAATATCCCACTGGGAACACTTTTTGTAGATTACCAGGACCCTACTGTAAATCTAAAGCTAAGCATTAGTAGCAAAGAGAGAAACATGTGAAAAAACACTACCTTTGGGAAAATATGGAAACGGATATAGTAAAGAACAGAGGAGTGGATCAAGCTAAAGCGAAGCCTTTCGGCACAACGTGTTGTAACAGAGCTCGACTTGAAACTTCAGAGGAACTGACAATGTCTACATTGTCAACAAATCTATATTTTTTTTATAAGATTTATAGATGCGGAAGTCAGTAAACATTCCCTAAGACATAGTACATCTGAAAAAGCAGTCCAAGACATGTTAAGACTGTGCATCACTAATCCGAGTTGTCATTTCAATCAGTCATTAAAATCCTGTTTTCTTTGTTAGCATGCTAGCATGTTAGTATGCTAACATGTTAGCATCAACACCACCATTTCTGAGTGTATTCCCAAAAGAATGTAGATCCTTACCATAAGCTTAGAATTGTTAGACAAATTAAAACTCAAAAAGATATAGAAACTTAATTTTTCTCTGTTAAACCTTCCTGTTATTTGTGAAAGCTTCATCATATGCCACCGAATTTACCAGCTGACACGTCTTCCTTTTCCTTTGAAATAGCCTCTTGCACCTTTTGTTTTTCTACAAATACGGAACTTTTAGTCTTCTTTCAGTGGCAACACACACAGTAAAGACTGTTGTTTGTGCCTCCTGTTGGTACTTCGGTGTGTTGCGTTCACTGAAAGTTTCCAACCAGCTGCACACCTGACATGGCTTCTCAAATTGAACCAGGTCACCAGATGGTTTCTTGGCACATCATTAGTTTTAAACCTCTTGTCACAACAGTATATAAATCCCTGATGCTGGATGTTTAACAAAAAAAAAAAGAAAAAAGTGTGGACAATTTCCAGGGTAGCACAGTTACAGCACACCGATTAAAAAAAAAACACAAAACAAAGAACACTTCTTGTGAATTCAGGTGTATCTTGGCAATTGTTAATTCAGTTGTTCAGTCCTGCAGTTTGATTTGATTTAGGGGAAACCAGTATTGCCAAATTGTGTCTTTTGATAACATCGCTGCAGTGATTGAGTTATGTGTTATTGCATTTGTGACTTGAGTTCAGTCTGTTGTGCCGTAGTTTACCTGAGAACAACTCAGCCGGCACAAGAAAGTCAGGTCAGAAATCCTTTCATTTCCTTTGTGAAACCACATGTTGCGTCTTATATTAGCTGGATAGAGGACCTGTGTGCCTTCACGTCTCTGCACCTTAGATCAAGCTGGAGATTTCAACCACTATTTTGTTTTGTTTTTTCTTCCTTGTCTATTTTGTTTGCTTTTCTGGAGCCCCATCAGGTTGCATCTTGTTTCGTCTTTCTTCCTCTATCTCGCGTCTCTCCTTTCCCCCCCCCCCTGTCCGAGCAGGCTCTGCATCGCCGGTCTGTGTCCCTTCTTTTGGGTAGCGCAGGAAGTGAAACTGTAACACAGAGTTCACTGGTAATTGGCCACGGTCACGCTAACCAAACAGGAAGGAATCTGCAACTGATTAGAATTCTTCCTCCTGCAATAATACCGCCCCCCCACCCCCGTTCTTACCCTTCCCCGCCCCCGCAAAATTAATTACATTTGGGGGTCTATTCCCACTATTGGTTTTCCTGTTTTGAAGCCGCATTATAAAAGGACAAATCCCAAGACAACAGAGCCGAGCTAGTTTTTCAATTACGGAGACACAGACTAAGTCAGAAAGGGTTGAAGAGGCAACAGGCAGGCATCCATCTATTTCTGCATCCAGACAGGGAGGTTCTGACTGCGCTGATCCGTCAACAGTCAGACTGCTGAATAATCTCTTTGTGACTCATTTGCACA
The DNA here is from genome assembly GCA_903067075.1 of Micropoecilia bifurca. NCBI lineage: Eukaryota > Metazoa > Chordata > Actinopteri > Cyprinodontiformes > Poeciliidae > Micropoecilia > Micropoecilia bifurca. The sequence continues at coordinate 13,248 of CAEGAF010181087.1, read as the reverse complement.
CGCTGACCTCACAATCTCTTCTCATCTAAACAGGTCTTGCATGGCTTACAAACAATTGTTCATTTGTGTAAAAAAATAAATACAAAATAAAGGTGCATACAAGTAAGAAAAATTTGTATTTTTTTATTTTTTATTGTTTTACTCAATCTTCACTTTCTTGATTTTTGACATTTAATTTAGTTATAATAAATTTTACAAATAAATCCACTTTTCAATAGTTTGGAAAAGTTAAAAATATTTCTTTTTTCCCCCTCCACATTCATTTCCAACACTTATTTCCTCTTTGAATTTCAATTGATTTGTGTCAATAAAGCAGATCAGTATTCTTAGAAATAAAATACACGTTATAGTCACACGATATCAAAACCCAGAAGATGTATCAAATCAGAACCACATTAAAGCACGAGCAGTTGAAGATGCAGTTGCCCTGTTGCATTTTCTACCAGTGCTTAATGTGACATACTCATTTTACAAAGGAGGTTAAGCACATAACTGCATCGGGATCCTGTGATGCCTGTGTAGTGTTAAAGCACTACTGCGCTTTTCAAAATAAAATGGAAATAAAATTAAGGAGATGCATTTTCATCTCATCTTCACAGAGAGGCACCGGGAGCCAGGGCTGCTTCAAAAATAAATGAATCCCTAACAATGTTTTTGATGTCCTATATTTAAATTTGTACGCTTACTTACATTACTCCTACTTCCCTGGTCTTGGAACTAATCCGATTGATATGGAAATGGGGTGCTCTGCTTTATGACGGAGTTGCAGAGAGACACAGAAAGAATGAATTTGCAGGTTTGCTCCTAGTTAAATTGTGCTGAAAAGAGGTTTTTAGGATCCATATGGCTTCATAACGTAGGTTATAGGGAATTATGTAGAAACTACTTGAAGTCCTACAATGAGCTGCACCTTTCATGTGAGAGTCACAGCAACAACTGAAATAAAATTTAGATTTTCAGGGGCTCAAAATATCTCTTAAAATAAGCAATTAACATATTTTGTGAATATTTGCTAATTAGGTTAAAGAAAGTTATTGTCATTAAATTTGACATAAAATAACATTTCATATAAAATTGTTACAACTGCAAATAAATAGATATGTTTGTTTTTTGTTACAGAACTTCTAACAGAAGTAGTAATGGTTTTATAAACTGAATAAATTATGTTTTCTAATTTTAAAAAACCCTCAAATGATTTTTGTTTAAAATGAATGAATAAAAAAAAGTTTCCATTATTGAATAAACATTTACATTCATATTCATTTCCCTCTCTGCTGCAGTGTTTTCCCAAACCTGTCACATTCAAACCATCTCTAAGCTTCCTGCTCTCCACTCGGGCAAGTCCTTATCTGCTGCAAACTCGCCTTTTTATCTCAGACAGGATTTAAAAAAAGAAAAAAAGAAAAAAGAAAGGAAAAAAAATCATCACTTACCGAGTCCCTTCCCCGGCTGAACAGCCGTTCCAGTGTGTGTTGTCTGTCATTGGGGTTGAAAATTGGGGAATGGGCTGGAAATTGGAACCATCGAGGATGCCGTCCTGGAAAAGGAGGAAATCAAAGTTAAATGGGATCATGCATGCCAAGAGAATGTTTAACCAAAGGGCAAAACGGAAGCAGGAGATAACAAAGAAGGGAAAATGCGCTTAATGTTGTGTTGCTGCAGCCTGTTTGGAGTCGTACATGTGCGAGGAGAGAGGTGGGTCACATCATGTCGGTGCAAATTTATTACGTACATTTCAGAATGCACTCAATTTCTTCTTTAAATAGAATTTACTTCTTTTTTTATTATTTGTGAGTCGTATGATGTGCGTATGACCGTGCATATGACGGGATGTATTTTTCTATGCCACACAAAAATGTGACCTAATATACATTTATCACAGAATGCACAGGTGTGTGTACAGATGATGATGATGGGCCTCGCAATAGCTCATCCTATAACGCGCTGTCTAAAGAAAAAAAAATGTTTGAAGTGGTTCACCGCAAACAATTAATCTTGTGCTGGTGATTGCACTGAGCGTCTGGTGATGGAGATCTCACATGACAAGTTCACTTCAAAAGATGGAAATCCTGCCCCACCCAGAGCACCTTTGGTTGGATGATAGACAGGCAGAGAGGTGGGGGTTGTTATAGCATGAGAAGGCAGAGAATTTAAAGGAAACGCACGCATAGTGGAGGAGGTGGGAGTGGCATCTGCAGTCTTTAAAAAAATACATTTTTTTTTTTAAAAGTGTGATTAGTGATGAAACTAATTATGAGAGAGTGAGGATACACGAAAGCTTACATTTGCAAAACGCCAATATTTAACCAGTGACAGGCCTTCTGTCAGTCGACAACAAAGAGGCAGTGAAACCAGTCCTGATTATCTGATGTTTGATTAAGCTCCCGTTTATCTCAGGAGCTGCGGATCGAGTTTTATCTGACGAAGGACATTTAATCTCTCTTGGTGAAATCACGGAGCCCTGTGTGAGTTAGCCAGAACAAAGGACTGGAACACGTCTGGATTACGTTTATTCTGTTTAACTGAGCATTTATCCTACTAGGTGTTGTTTCTAGTGTTTGCTGAGTGCGTGCGTGTTCGAGAACTGAAGAAAGTTGAGTGATCGTGACAAAAAGAAAAGAAAAAAAAAGACGACAAGAGTGAGGTTTCTGGGAGTGCAATGAGAAGGAAACATGCAGCCAGCCTGCACATGTTGACTTCAAAAGATGTGTTCTTCCCAGAAATGAAGGCAAGGAAAGAGATTTACATGTAGCTTCATGTAGATCTAAAATGCCATCAACGTAAAAGGTTCAATAGAGGTTCGAATAAATATGAAGTTGTAAAATTTAACAAATGATGATGTCACAGAAACGGGATACCTGTGGGTATGGACCATCCTTTCACTGAATAGTTTGGCAATGCAGATTCATTTCTTAATCTCATCGCCATGAAACATTTCAGAAAGAATATCAACCCAGAAGCGATATTTTCTGCAAGCAAAAACTAGTTCAAAGACTTTTTTTCCCCCCTTCGCTCCCTCAAAGTCCTCAACTTACTGTCCTGGCATTGAGTCAATTTCCAATTTTCAGTGACTTTAACAAGGTTTTTTTTTCCTCCTTTTTTCATTTCTCACAGCAGTGAAGCCCCCAGGCCAGGAGGTCATATAATTATCATGTGCTGAATATGACAAGCATGTTTTAAAAGTGCAAATTAGCTTTAATTATGGTGTATTGGTACTATGTGAGCATGAAATCACACAAACCAAAACTGATGCCGCTTTTGGATTATTTAAACAGTTTAAGCTATTTTTATTATACATTTAGCTTGGCTATCAGGGAATTGTATTGTGTCAGCAGCCTTTAACAATGTATTTATTATTTCTATTAGCCATGCAACAATTACCAGTATAACGGTTTACTGGTAATTATAGTATCAAACTGCTCAAATGTTGAGGTATACCATTCATGCAGCCTAAAGGCCATTAAATATTTAATTGACCACAAAGGGAAATTAAATGCAACTCGTATTGATTCAAGGTTCTTCAAAGATTTGTTGTGAAAGATGTAAAAGATGACTGTGAGGAGGAAGGATCTCCTTTAGCAGTCTGCAGTACAGCAGATTTGCAGAAGCCTCTGACTGAAGACACGGTTTGTGACAGAGGAGGATGTTTGTGGTTGTTCATAAGTTGCTTAATTTCAATAATTTTAACAAAAGCTTGTTTCTTTTCTACTGCAAACAAAAGTAGAAATTTTTATTTTACACTTTTTGTGCCAATACTCTGACTGTGGTAATTCAATTGAAATTCAAAAATACTATATTGATCCCAAGGAGAAATTAATTGTTGCTTCAACTTATTTTATTAAAGTATTATTTTAGATGGTGATGGCTATCGGAAGGAAAGATCCCCTGTAGGTTATCATACTATAAAAATCTTATATTAATCCAGGTATAATTGGGATTACAAATTGTTTTACACACGTGTAGCATCTTAAATATAATATAAAAGTAAAAATTAAGATTTTAGCATATTGTACAACTTTTTTGTCTTCTGAAATTATAGAGCAAGTTCTTAAAAAAATAACATTACCTGCAAAGATAACTGAATATATGTTGCAGAAAATGACATAAAATTTTAAGATGTTGGATCCAACTCAGTGATTGACACTATGCTAAGTAGGAATGCATCTTACTTCACCTCTACACACTTTTCATTTTAAAGGTTTTAAGGTTTTTTTTTTTCTGTAAACCTCTAAAATGGTAGGAAGCATTTACAGTATTTTTCACTTGTTTGCAAAAAGCAATTAAAATTGCTGAAAATATTTTTGGAGTATAATAAAAGTGGTAAAAACAGCCAAGAAAAACAAAACAAAAATAATAATAAAAAAATATATATTTGATCAAAATTCTTGCCATACTTGTATGGCATTTTCATACAATTTAACACTGTCAAAAGTCCCAAACAAATCCGCAGGTTTCACCTCGAGCCCTGCAGTTCCTCAGAGTGTCAGAACCAATCAGAACTCCGGAACAAAGACATGAAACTGAAGCGAATGTGCAAGGTGTCCTTTCAGAAACCAAAACAGCTCCAGCTCCAATTTCCTCCTTTGTCACTTTCTGTATACCTTTACACTGACGCGGTGGGCGAGCTGGGAGAGGAACGCGTTGTCAGCCTCGCTGTACTCCTGGCACGTCTTATGCTGGTGTGCGAAGTTGACATCAAGTTTCCTGAGTGAAGTCATTTCCTGAGTAGACGTTTCGCACAAACACACGACTAATAACCAGTGGTTTGGTGGGTTCAGGGGATCCAGGGAAACAAAGCGGCTGACGGCAAACATTCACCTTTAAATTTAATTTCCTCCTCTTGTTGAGCACAGATAAAAGATTCAGTAGCCACGGCTAACTGGAAATATATCATGATAAATGGGCTTTATTAGTATTTTCTCCCATTATTCATGACAATAACAATACAGCGTTCATGTGTGCATCTGGCTGACTTGGAAAAAATAAAAGAGAAAAGCCTGCACAAAACAAGGCTACTTATTATGAAAACAGTGCAATGATGAATGTGTTAAAGCAACTCAAACTTAATCTGTCTGCATTACATGTTGTTTTGAATATACCTCCATGGTATACCCATCTTTAATGTACCATCACACGCAGGGAGCACAATTGCTTTAGTCCCCAAATTCAGGGAGGTGGGAGAGGAAGAGGGAGGGAGAGAGCGACTTTAAAACACTGTCTGTGAGAAATGCAAAATTTATGAATACCCCCCTCACATCTCAGCTTGATTTATGTGAAATAATAATACACTATTTAATGCTTAAACATAGCTAGAAGCGATCCCTGGCTATCAAGATGTACAATGGAGTAATGGGGCTGCAAGACAAATCACCTTGTGGACTTGTGATGCTTATTTAAAGGTGCTCAGGCAGATATATTAAACTATATGTAATTGTACACTAACTCTGTGCTGTAGGCAGAGGCGGCAAACACAGGAGGAGGCCAGTCATGATGCAGATGGAGTGGTGTAATCAATTTGACTCAAGCATCCACAGCGTAGAGGAGAGAGGAGGAGAGCAGGGGAGACACTTCAATCTGCAGCACATTTGTCTTATTTGAAATTTCAGATTTATTTATATTTCATCTATTGATCTGCTGGTGCCTTTTGAACTCTTGGAGGCAAACTTTGGGAGATGTTTGAGATGATATTTGGAGGAGGCTTAGTTTTTTCCCCTCTTACTGCAAATGTGTTTGATAAAGTGAAATGGATATAATCAGGTCTCACAGTGTGATAACTTTGAGAAGAAAATACCATGATTTGATGGCATAAATTAAAAAATGTAAAACAAAAAACAATGACCTAATTCCTTTAAAGTAAAACCTAACAGCCACAACTATTCCAACTAATTCTGGAACAATTTCTTATTTACTTGCGTTAATGTTATGTATAAATCAATACATACACTGAAAAACAAAGTTGCAAATTCTTTTTCAAATTTTTACACTGGAAAAATATTCAGCCAGCCACACTCACAGCAAGAACACATGTCTACACCAAAACAGAGTTCAGCAGGTAAACTGTAGCCAAGTGTCTTGCCAAAGGGTAAGTGAACATGTGACAGGAGAAGCTGAAATCGAAGCTACAACTTTGACTGCGAGACAATTGCTCTTTCCTCTCACAGACAATAGGTGGCACTCCTTTAGTATTCACATCCTCAGTTTGTGCTTTTCAGGACCAGGAATATTTTTAAGCAACCAGTGTTATCCGTTTTGTAAACGAGAGGAAACTGTAAAATCTCCTTTCAGACAGCTAATTTGTAGGGCGCAGCAACAAGTTAGGGAGGGGCAATATAATACACTCATGCTCCATATACCAAGTGCTGGACAATAAATTATTAATATATGTCGCAATAGACACGTGATCAATATTAATAGATAGTATGTTCAATACTCTGATCCAGAACCATGTAGCATTCTGGGAGATGTAGGTACAGGAGAGGTTTTAGCTCCTCAACCTCTCATAGAAAGGTTGTTGGCATCAACTCACTCACCTTTTGGTTACCTAGCAACAACCTGTTAAGCAACTTGTGCAGAAGCTGTTTCAGGTTTTGCCATCGGGCCTCATAGCTCTTTAAAAATAAAAACAACAGCACCGTGGAGCGAAGGAAGCAAACGAGTACAACAACTGAAGAGGAAATTATGGACAACACAGGAAAGGTTGCATCACCAGTTCGGCAGTATTTTAGCTACTTGGAGCAAAAAAAATATATATACATTACTGATATCAATTGATTTTAAATGCTTAAATCATGATATGTTTATCAGGCATATTGTCAGGTCCCAGGGGAAACTACACTCACTAAAACTTTCAGCCGTCTCATTAAATGGACTTAGATCATAGTAACTGTGGTAGAAGATTTTTCTTTTTGAAACCTTGGTATATGTTGTTACCAGGAACCAGCCGAAGCCTTAAGTGGGATTAGGACATAAGATTGTCCTCAGGTTAAGTCTGAGTGTCAACCTTAAGCTTCAGCACAAGCTGTGTCAGCTTTAAAGAAGACCAGGTTCAAACAGAGCCAGTGGTCACACCAACTGTGATTTATGATACACTGATTGCCTCATTTAATTAAAGTAAATGGCAAAGCCTAAGCCGAGCCAAATTGTCCTGATCTGATGGATTGGCCCCCGTTTTACCACCAAAAGCATGTAGGGTAAATAAACAGGGTAATTACAATGGTAAATGAAGCCTCTGTGAGCGAGCCGTGTGGGCTGTGGGTGGCTCACCCAGGATGTGCTGAAGAAGTGAACAACAGGCGTTCCCGTAACTTTCTTTTTATCACCCGACCTCTGTCTCTACAAAATTCAGCCATTGCCAACAAAAACATACCTGCGGATCACACAAACGCACACACATTCCCAAACCGCAGCTCTCCTCCCACCTCCATCCCTGTGTGCGTTCACGTACAATTACAGCTACGGTGATCCACAGGTGTTGAATTCTTCTGGCAAGCCATAAAACATGATATGCATGATTTGTGCAGTCAGCCAGGTCTGTAATTTCATTCTCCTTTTCTTTCATTTTACCTTCCTGGGCCACACGATCCATTTTCCTGCTTTATGAGAGTGCAGACACCCAGAGAGACTTTCAGGATGATTACATGCCCCGTGCCATGGGGGGCTGGTGTGCAGGGGGGCTGGGGGTGGGGGTCTGAGGAGCCAGCGCGGCAGCATAAGAGCCGTGTCAAACCTGGGTGAAAACAGCAATTTGAATAAATCGGTGAATATTTAAAGTGCTCGAGGTGTGTTCCTAGACATTAACAAAAGTGAAACTATCGACTTTCAGAGTAGCTATATCTGGGTCTCCTAATAGATATATTTTTGATCTACTTAGGAATTCAAAATACATCCGTATTTTACGGGCATGCCGAGCGCTGTCACAGGAGCAGCTGTGATTTAGATCTGGACACATGCCCTCGCAGTCCGTGAGCGCCTGGCAAAATAAATCATGCCTTCCTTGCGAGGCTCGTGTATTTAAGGTGATATTCATGTACGCAGTCAGGACTGGAGTCACAGTCTGTCTGTTGGCAGGGGAACTGCAATGTCCTCCGGGGGGAACTAAACAAACTCTGCCTGCTACTTTCACAGCAAAGCCAAAAAATGATGAGGCTGAGAGCTGAGTTCCTCTGCAGCTGACTTTATCCAAACACACACATACACACACGCACGACATAAATTATATTTTTACATATGCACATCTACAGTATAAACAGCAAAAGAGGAAAACTATAAATCGAGTTTGTACATATTAAAACGGAGTCATTATTATAATCCAATCTGAGATTCACAAAGGCACACTTCTAATATTACTGTGAGATTTACCATGGCTTCCTGTTATAATATCTATGTAAATAATGGCCTCTCATGGAATTAGAATTAGGCTATATTAGTAAAGGGATGGATGGAGATTAAAGAACACGAAAATTCAACGAGGCCACAAAGTGGGTTTCTTTTTTTTCTTGGCGTACCTGCGAACCGAATCATCCGGCATCATAAGTAAATAATATTGAGTCATAAACTGCAACATTAATCCTGGTGTGTGATTGACATTTCATATCGGTGACAATACGCCAAATAATTAAAAACAGAAATCTTGAAAGGTAATAGCTTCTCAAATCCATTAAGTAGTTAAAGGTTATGAGGAAATACAGGATTACTGCTCACAGCCAAACTCTTAATTAAATGACACTACGTAATTTTTTTTCTAAATCCTTTTCTCTCCATAAGCACAGCACAGGTTAAATGAATGGGCAATGAAACATGTGTGTCATTTACAGTCATTCTGAGGAGACAAAAACAATCCCCCCCTCCACCCCCCTCCGCTCCCAGCACCACCAGCCACCCCACAGTTTTCTGTCTGGATGTATTGGAGCACAAACGAGCATGGTAGATGGGATAAGCAGACGCACAATTCCTGAGAAATTGTTTGCTTAATTACTTTCCTTTTATTCGAGGCATACTTGCAAAGAGGGATGCTTCCCCCTCCTGGCTGCTTATAAGAAAGTCAAAGATTCCCTGGTCTCCAGTGTCTGCTTTCACTTCGTCTGACTTTGTGAATAAACTTAACCACAGTATTCAGCGTGTCTGCCTTTTCAACTGAGGCATCAAATTACACCTGGATGGGTGAACTTTCATTCACAGTGAGGTTTATGTTGGTTATGCTAATTTTATTTTATTTTTCTTTGTCAGGACTTGCCAATCAAACTATTTCAAAACTCTGTAGCTTACAGAGCCAAAAGGAGAGAACATTGCAGTGTTGTGGATTAGCTTTGTTACGTTCAGTGATTTTAAAATCCTCATATTTTCATTCGAAGAAGCTCGTAATGATCAGTACCAAATTATGTCACAAGTTTCTGATTATACGCCCTAGAACAATGTGGTTATCTACACCCAAATAGCTAAAAGTTCCCTAAAACATCTTTGGGAAGGTGCCACAAAAATGGCACTGATATTTAGGAAGCTAGCTCAGAAGTATCTTTAACGAGTTTTAAGATGCGCTCTTTTAGCATAGATCTTTGATTGTGCTTTTATTTTTACATTTACTTTGAATAACACCATGCTATTTGTGTTTTTTAACATGTTTATGGTATATTTCGATCGTAGACTCGCAACACACATTATTTAGTTTTGTTTTGGGGCTTTAACAAAGTATTTTCCTACTCTAATTCTACAGTGATTCACTGAAGAAGAAAGAAAAATCACTCTTTTCAGATAGGACTGCCCATGTTTTTTTTTTTTAAGTTTAACATACATTATAGCAGTATTACAAGAATGTAAACTCGCTATTTGTAGTATGTGACCCATTAGTGCCAAAAATAAAAATCCATATAACCAGGATAGAGAGAGAGTAATTTCATTAAGAGTATCAACAGTACATATTTTAAGAAAATTAACTACTTTTAGAACTAATGTCACATAGGTTAACATGTGCCCAACCTAATTCTGATGGCTTAAAAATATTAAATTCAGAGCAGAATCGATGGCCTGAATTTCAGACATCCACAGCCACCAGAAATCACTGTGGCTCCTCCGTCTGCTCTCAGGAAAAGAGGACAGAGTATGGAAGCGAAAATGAAGAAGAGGAGAACGAAGAAGCGGGAGGGGGTTTGTGTGTCTATGTGGGGGTCTGAGGGTGTGAGAGGAGGAAAGGGGAGGAAGAAAAATGTAAGGGCAGCAAGCCTAGCAGATCAAAGAAAATAACATGGGAGAGGATATGAGTGCTTTGAGAAGTAATATAGCCGAGATAGCATCTGTTTTCTGTAGCATGCAGGAGGCTTGAGACAAGACGGGAAAAAGACAACGGAGAGTGAGTGCACTTTAGCCAAGGATAAGACCAAACACAAATGGGTTATTAAGAAACCCTCAACGCAATATCTGGCTGACATTAAAGTGTCTCTTTTGAAATGATCCACGGCTAGAGCTTTCTACGATACAGACCGTGATTAACCACTATTAGGATGGATGAAGTTAAGGGCAGCATGATTACAGGAGTTGATGTGTATTTTGTTGGAAAGGAGATTAAAGCAAGAATAAACAAATGTCATCACCGTCACCCTGCTGGAGAGCTCATAAAACCCAGACAAGAGCATTTTTTGGCAACAAAATGTTCAGAAGAAAACACTTCAGGAGTCTGTCTGGAGAAAATAAGTCCTTGTTTGTTTTCTGGTTTTCAATGTAATTATTTGTATTTAAGATTTAATTTGTAAAAACGATAATCATAAGCAATTTAAATATTTTTCTAGCCATCCTGCCTCGCAAAGTCCATTTTTATTATAGGAGAGGATGTGATGCCTCATTGTGTAGATGGGCCATCTGAAATATAAAGACAAAGTTATAGTTTGTGTTAATGATTAGAACAGAAAGCTTGGTTGGAATTAATAACTATTCCCTGGTGATCCAAGGGAATTAGTTTTCATAACAGACAGAGGTTGAAGGCTCAAAAAAATACAACAGAGCAACTTTGCTGCAATATGTTCACCTTTCCTGTTACCTGCTGAAATTTGACCCAGCTACATTTGCCCCTTGACTGGTTCATTAAAATGACCTAACGTAGGGTACTGACTGATATCCTACAGCTGATGGATGCTTTTCTTTCCCAATTGTTTCTTTCCCCCTGAAACAAGAACCACAAATGAAAAAGTACACAAAGTTAAGAAGCTACAAGACCCCCTTTCAAAGTCTAGATATAAAATACCTTCTTATAAAACAGATACACATTTTCTACTTCCACTGTCATGATTTTAAATATGCCTCACTCATACTAAAAATACCTAACCTTGATTGTGTCCTTAAATAACAACTTCAAAGCTGAAGAGTGTGTTTGTTACCTGGACCCAGTATTACTTCAGTAAGCAGTGCTTAATAAAAAAGATCCAACTACTTACAGGTCACAGGCTATTATTAATAATAATAATAATAATAATAATATTTTGTCAGTCAGTTTAGGTCACCAGCAAAATGTTCTGCGAATCTATGAAAAAAAAAAAAAACAATTGCTAGAGTTGGGAAAATAAAGAGATCATGCCACAACAAGCGTTAATTTTTTTAAAAAGAAAAGTAAGAATTTAAATCTTGATTTTGTTCAGGCCTCTAACCTAGTTGTCTTCTTGCTGTGTAAAAACACATTATAAGTTGCATTCTTACACAAGGCTGTTGAAAATCCAATAATGTCTTTCCTGATCTGTTTTCCAAGAGTCCAGAATTGGATCCAGATTTTACTGGTTCAAAAGTCATATCCCTTCATCTCTTATTTCCTCTATCCCTCTTTTTCTACTTTATTTCTCCTTCCCCTCAACCCCTCCCCCTCCCCCCTGTACGCTTTATTTATTGAAGGTCCGGTAGCATGCTCAAAGTCATTACCCACACATATGTACCTTTTTGAATAATCAATAAATAATTATTTTATTATTTAATAGGGTGGTATGGAAAAGGAAAATGGGTTTTATTACATAAATCCATCATGCATGATGAATGGCTGCACTTGTAAAGTTGGACAAGGCGGAAGGAAAAGTGGTCCGACCAGCTCCAGCCGCCACTGTGCACTTTCTCCATGAAAGGTTGTAAATATGAAAATGTTGTCTCTTTGGGACTGTCAGTTGGAGTGCACAGGGCATTTGGGGAAAGGAAGGCTGTAAATTCGGAGAGATTAATTAACCAATGCATTTGCCATTCAGCCCTGCATCCTTTTTTGTATATTGCGGCCCCTGTGAGCCGAGAGGTGAGAGCCCTGGCTGCAGTCGGTCCACGGAGTCTGGACGGCTCATTCCAAATGAGTTATTAACAGAATTTTTTGAATAGATGGAAAAATTGTAGCCGGGCCATTTAGTGTCATAAAGGCTGGGTTGGCGAGGCAGCAGGGGCCTCCCAGGGACAGGAGGCAATACCATTACAATCAAATCTGAGATGGAAGAGGGATTGAGCTGTCCATTCTGAATTTTTATATTGTCGGAGGGCCGGGGAGGAAATAATGCCATCCTGGAGTGTATTAACCTCTGGCTGGGGAGAGAGGACAGGGGGAGCGTGAGAGTGAGTGAAAAACCAAGGCAGGCAGAGTGAGCGATTTGAGACTGGACGCCGTGGAGAGTGGGGTAGGAGACAGCGGAGGGAGGAGGGCAGCGAATGGGCCAGACAGAGTTTCATGCCTTATAGTGGGGAAGCCAAAGAGGGAGCGGCGGGGATATGAGATGGTCAAGAGACAGGGGAAGCAATGGAGAACGCTGAGAAAGAATTAATGTAATAAGGGGAGGGGAGAGTAAAAGCGCAATGGGAAGGAAAGCTCACGATCACGTGGAAGCCGGGCGAAGACAGAGGAGAGCTGGCAAGAAACAAAATGACGTCTTAAGGTGAAACGAGACAGGAGCCTCCAAAGATTGTGGGAATGGAAGGAAAACAGCAGCCAGGACTACAGCAAGGCAGAAACAATACAAAGGCGTCACATAAGTTGTGGGTGTGATACACAATCAATCAATCAATCAAATTTTATTTGTTTAGCACATTTCAGCAGCAAGGCATTTCAAAGTGCTTTAGACAACTTAAAATAAAAATGAAAACAGAAAGACAGATTTTGAAAAAGATTAGAAGATAGAAACATTATTAAAAGTAAAAATTAAAACTGAAAACATTTTAAAACATCTCAAACCTCGACATCATACAAGGATTCTCAAACCTCAGAGTTTTTGTATCTTACAAGGATTCAAGGCATTTCAAAGTGCT
>CAEGAF010181077.1:0-19351 GCA_903067075.1 Micropoecilia bifurca | reverse complement strand
TCTATCTATCTATCTATCTATCTATCTATCTATCTATCTATCTATCTATCTATCTATCTATCTATCTATCTATCTATTTATCTATCTATCTATCTATCTATCTATCTATCTATCTATCTATCTATCTATCTATCTATCTATCTATCTATTTAATGTGTTTATTTAGTAGTAATTAACCTGTTGTAAAAAATAAGTTTTACTTTGATTTGCATTTTCTTGTATGTTCCAGAAATATGGAAGTAATTGTATTTGCTTTAAAAGTGTCCAAGCTGAGCGTTTCTCAGTTTAGCTATGGACCAAAAAAAAGACGCCTCTTTCACAAGAATGACATCAAGCTTCCTTTTAGATTTAAATCAAATAAAAAGTCTCATTAAAAACTGGACACATTGTAATAATTGAATTTGTCTCTTCCTGCAAAGGTATGACATGGAAAGAGCCATTAATGAAAAAGGACCTGAGAGCAAACAGCTATTTAAACCAGAGCCCACACTCTAAGGCAGGCAGTAACATGTGCAAAATATTTTTTCGATGAAGTAATAAAAACAGTTGCAAGTAGAAGAGGATGATGACTTTTATGTCCACACACATACAGTGAATGTTGTAAAAGAAAATTCTGTGTCTGTGTGTTCGCAGTACTAATTATACAGAAGGCTGACAAAGTAAGATCATGAACCAGATGTTCTGTCTTAAAAATTGGATTTGGGTTGAATTTTTCACATAAATCTCATCTTAGGTCTATGTCAATTACCTTTATATAATATTTGAAGAGGAATAGACCCCTTTCTTCATTGTCAGTCTGAAATATTGTGTAGCAAATAAGCAAGAAAAATTCTGTAGTTCCGTGGACAGGTTAGAACTGGGTTTGCAAATGAGGTTTATTGTCTGCACATATACAGCTCTGTAAAAAGAGTCTAAGGGTCAAACACTTTCTTCTCTCAGAAAGTTCTTTCCTAGTCTTTTACTGACTGCTCAGTTCAAACAGAAGAGAGGTGGAAACCCAGCGAGGCAGTGATGTGGACAGACAGAAGCCACTCATCATGCTGGTCCAGGTATTGGCACATCTGCTCAAACTGACCACTCCCTTGGCGTGATTGGCAGACAAAATGAATTCCTCCATCGACAGATGTGCGACAGAGGCAAACGGATGGATTGACAGAGTGATGGGGGGAGGGGGACAGAGAGGGAGATGACATCATGAAATCATTTGCTGTGTGCTGCTATGGTAGGACAAGCATGCCGGCTAAAGTGGCAGACAGAGAAGAAGGGAAGAGGGATGTGGTTTGACTGGATGGAGGAAAAGCAGAAAGTCCGCATCTTGACATCAGCACTCACCTCCAGGAGTTGTCTGCGGTTTTCTTTGTGCTGCGCTCGGCTCGGCTCAGTGAGGCACTCCGACTCGGGGTGCCAAACGGAGGCACCACAGAGAAATGTGAAAACAGGAGAGCACAGCCAGGGGACTTTGAGGGGTTAGAGGCCCACAGGAGGAGCCAAGACTGGGAGCATGTAGGCTGGATAGTGGTCTACAGACGCAGGGTCCATCCATCACACATGTCCTGACCTCCAGTTGACCCTGGTGTTGGAGCCAATGAGGCGCCCTCAAACCCTAAAGAAAGAGACCCCCCTCAACCTCCCAACTACACGCGCACACACACTTATCTAGCCATACATACACGTCCAAACACACAAGAGATCGGGTGACACTGAAAGGAGCCTGGATGCTCTTTGTGTAGCCCCCCACCCCAGTTTCCAAGAATCCTTTGTTGATATTTTTTCTAACTAATGTGAGTACCAACACCTGAGAGACAGACAGATGTACACTGGCACACACATTCAGGTAACTACTCGCATAGTGTAGTCTGAACAGAAAGAGCTGCTGAGCAACGTCCTAGCTGTAGCTAGTAAGTAACACTTTCAGTAATAAAAGTGACCTATGGGACAGAAAAATAACTACAGCAAACTCAAGACTTGTCATGTAGGGTTAGTGTCACAATACATATTTTTAATCAGGAATGTGTGTTGGTAATTCCATCTCTATCATTTCACGCCTTTTGCTCTTTTGGTTGTTTTGTTCTTAAAACAGTCAGACCCATATATCATAGTCACACAACACAGCATGCTAATTTTGGGCCTGTATTGAGTTGCTAACTCAAAAAACAAACAAACAAACAAAAAATAAACATCTGCATTTCATTCATGTACAAATTCAACAATACAACTCAGAATCCATAATAGTTTTTCTCCTATCTGTAATGGCTTATCCATGTACTAACAGTCTTTGAACCACTTGATGATTCTGGCTGAACATTAGATCTCTCTTGGTAAGGTTAATTTACAAAGTGAGTTGTTTCCTGGCACACACCTGACTTTTAGGCATAGTCTCCGGGTATTCATTAGCGTTGAGGTCATTAGCAGCTTTTCCCATCCCAAAACCAGTTCTGATGAACACTTAACATACCTTTGGAGCACCGTGTCAAAGTTTTCCCTATTCGGCACTTGATTTGAGGTAACCATATTCCATCCACTCCATGTGATACAGGTTTCCCTGTGGATGCTGCCACCGCCATATTTAAAATGATGTACAGTATTCTTTCAACTTGCCTCTTGAATAGATCAGCCAACAAGCCAAAATGACTTAAGACCTTTCACCTGAAGACATCTGGCTTGTCTATGTGAGCAGATGTAAATTTCAGGGTGAAAGTTTGTGTCAGATGGTAGGAAGTTAGGAACTTAGACAAGAATTTCTAAACAACAATGATGTAACCACATATAAAATTTCAAACCTGTTGAAACTGTATGGAGTACATTTGAAAGATTATGTAATTCAACTTTTGGACAATGATTCATGTAAAGATGAGTGGTAAAATATCTATCAAAAATTATGCCAGAAATATGTTAACATATAAAATAATAAATAAATTAAAGAGTACTGTCAATTTGAAACTTACTTTTTAAATTATATTTTGTAAAATCAATTCCTAACTTAAAAAAAAAACAACTATGAATAACTCGTTGAAAGTTCAAAATTATGACCACATTCATGCTCATAAAGGGTGCAGTAAAGTCTGCCCAGGACTACAACTGCATTTTTGGAAGATACTGTTTCGCCCAGTGTTTGACGTGTTGCTCTTCAACCTCTGTTCTAACATGTTGGTGCAGCAGTCCAGAGGAAGAACAGCAGCTGCATGCACTATGAAGTAACAGGTCTGATGAAAATGTGGTTATTTGAGCAGCCACATTTCCTGGGAATGAAATCCTATTTCCAGAAAAATGTAGGAACTTTCAAAATGACATCAGAAACTTTAGTGTTTATATTGTCGAACTTTGTCTTACGGACACATCCAAACAAACATGATTTAAATTTTGTTTTGAGTTATGGAGAAAGATCCATTTTTAAGCAAAGCAGCATTATTTGACCAACCAACTTTAAGATATATATTCTAATAGTAATGATCTGGTAGCGATTTGTGTTTTGTATTTAAAGAAGTCTTGGCAACCAACACCTAAAGAAAAAGTGGTCAAACTTAAGAAAACAAAAATCTTTTTTCCCCTGTACACAAGACATGAATTCTACCAAATCTACTATTTATTTGTTAAATTCTAAACCACTCCAATAGCTTAACAGCTAAGGGGTAATAATCAGGTAATAAAATTGTATTACCAACGCTATGAAGCTTTCATTCATTGAATAAAAATAAAAGGGCAAGAACCAATGGAATGTGAATAATGATCCAATAATTTGATACATTATGAGGCTAAGCATCTTGAGCAACAAGAATGAGAGGGCACCAGTGTTCCAACATAACAAATCAGTCTTTTCTTTATACTCATTATTATTATTATTATTATTATTATTATTATTATTATTATTATTATTATTATTATTATTATTATAACAGATCATAAGGAAACAAACTCAATAACCAATAGAACAATCTTTAGAACCATTAAAGTAACACAATTCTTGCATTTGCTCATCGACCTTCGGCATGTCTTCACTGGTATTTTAAGAATTTATTTTTAGGGTTAAGCTCCAAGAATGTGAGTCTGGATGGCATTCTGGCTATCTTCCCAATTTATAGCTGCCTTCAGATTCCCATGTTTAAGTTGGGACTGTGATTGGACTACACCAAAGCATTCATATCACTTGCAGTCAGAAGAAACGGTTGGTGAAGTTGAACACTTACAACAAACGAATGCCAGGTGTACGAATCTCCATGGTATTAACTAAAAAAGTTACAAAGAATCAATTTTGGCAATTTCCTGCAAAAGCCACAACTGAAGGCTTTTACAGCCATAATTTGCCAAATTTATTGTTTTACATACTTTTTAACAAAAGTAATAAATAATAATACGATATGATGTAAAAGTTCAAGTGAGTACATGCTTACTACTGATAAAAATCCTTAAATCCTTGCTCTACTGTTGTCCAATTCAGTTCATAGTAGGACATGTCCAAAATGTTTTCTCTACACTTCTTGAAAGTTTCTTACAAATCCCAGCTAAAACCGCCTGAACAGGTTATTATTTCAGCTGTTGGTGGTCCTAAGACCCACATTACAGTTCATGTGATCAAATTCACTTTGCAAATAATACCAAAGCATTTCCTGAGTACCACTAATAGCAGGCCAATTACCACCAGCCATTTGAGAACCATGAAAGTAGCGATTCCATGGTAACTCTGGCTGTATATTTAGGGTCAATGTCCAACCACCTCTGTCTGGTGTTTGATGGCGATGCTTCTCACTGCTTTTGCATCATATGATATTTTAATTAGCTTTGGCTTTTGATAACCTTGCTGTAATTTTCTAATTGGACAAAAGAGATTGAGAGTAAAAACATAATCCGAAAGCCAAAGCCACAAAGTCTCCAGTAGTTGTCAATTAGGAAATGGAACCTAGACCAGGCTGTTGATATCAAAGAGCTGAGCCCGTCAATAGGAAGACAGGTTAAACAGCACATGTTAAAACAGCCCCAAGGAGATAGTTGCTGGCACATCACAGAGGGAAACAACCACAGTAACCACTTTCACACACAGATGTACACCTACACGGCTTGAGGGCACAAGACGGGTTTCAGCACTTTGAGTCAAACGCCTTCGTGTCAGGTGGAGTTTGCAGACGATGCGAGCTGCGGATTCTGCTCGCGGGGACCGGCGACCATTGTTTTGAGGCGTTTGATCTCGCCTGACACCATTATTACCTGAGAACCACCTGCCAGTAACTCTCACAAGAAGAGGAATGGCGCTCACGTGTGCTGTGACAGGAGGAGCATTGGAAACAAAATCTGCGGGGATTAGGGAGCAATTTGTGTGTTAGCTGACAAGCCGGAGTGCTCAGGTCTGTTTGATGGTTTCTGACATGTTGAAAGCAGATCGGATCACATCGAGGATTTAGACATCTTGAGTAACATCACCCAAAAAAAACCTGCACTTGCTGGATGATATTCTAAGATGCGACGTGAAGTAAAATTTGGGTTTTTTTGAGTTTCAAACATTATGAGGCAGACCGGCTTGCTCCAGTGTAAAAACAGCTGCTTGCTGAAGAGTGCAAAATGAAAGAGATGTTTTAGTGACAGATGTTTAGCATATTGTAACTCAAAGCCTCTGGTTTGTACAGAGCCTGCAGCACATTACACAGTGGGAGTCAGAGAGCTGGAGTGAAACTATGCACTGATGTGCTCTCTGTCCCCTTAGGGCAAAGAGCGGTTTAGATCCAAATCTGCAGCACTCAAAACATGGATCTTAGCCCGACAAATTGATCTGAAGTTAAAGTGTATGATTTACTGTATTTGCATGGCTGCTTGTTTATCTTGAGCTTTATGCACAGGGATTTGTGTCGTATCAATGAGAATATATGTCAAAGGAATTGAGCTGAGATTACATTTCTCAAGTGTTTTTCTCACTACTTTTGAAAGCAGTGTTTGAATAATTTGATGTCAACTTTGGTTTATTATTTAATGCACTTTTCACAACTTTATTTGAACATCAATGTCTCACTGTGGAAAAAAGGTGAGTAATCCAATGAGCTTTGACTTTCAGAGAACACTCCCTCTTACTGGTGGCAGTTCTTACATGAACGCATTTGTGGAAAAGTGCCTCCTTCTGCAGCTATTCTGCAAAAAGCTGTAACTTTTTATAGTGTAGCTTATCCGAATATGATGCACTGAGAGAGCATTTGCTCCTCCATCCAAATCATTTAATTCAGGTCTTCCAATCACTTAGATGGTATCTAATGTTACAAATTCAGCACATCTGCACATTGGTGGCATGAAACCATGATAGGATATCTAATCCAAATGCCTAGCTGGTATGAAGATTTCTGTATTTTCTTGCAGTATTATTTGATTACTGTGGTTAAAAATTACAGGCAACTGAAAAGATTACTAAATAATTATTTCACATAACTATGGATAAAAAAAGAATCAAACTGTTTTCTTAAATTACTCCTGTTCAGTCTTTCATTATCAAAGTAGCTTCTTGTCTGCATGTTTAACCATCTGTTCTCTTGAAGACTCATTTGGAGTTTTGACATATGACCTTTCTAAATAGTGTCGGAAACAATCACTTCAAATAAGAGTTACGTGTTGTGTACACACACACACAAAAAAAAAAAAGAGTCATTTAATTCTGTTTAAGGGAGACGTTTCTCTCGGAGACACTTGACCCACAAAGAGGGAATGTGGTTTTATTGGGTCACCTGTTTAAGGGCTCTTACAGTGAGATGACCTCTCCAACACCACCGGCTCTCCCAGCAGACAGCTGGCCAGTCACCCTTCTCTGCATCCCCCTTTGCTCATCCTCCCCCTCCACTCGTTATCATTTGAGCTCCACAGAGACTCATCTAATGACAGCCCTTGTCTATATCACCATTGTCACTGCTTGTGTCTGTGTGTGTGTTACCCCGTGGGTGTGTTTACATTTGTGCTCTCAAACTAGTGCATGTTTGGCCTGTAATGACAGCGGCTGTCTATAATGCCTCACCCTGGCAGGGATCATTCGGTCCAACCTCTCTCTCGTCCGCTGTCCGGTGTCACCTACGCCCGGCTGGACGATGATGTGATCTTTAGTCCCCTCAGCGATCTATAGACTGGCATTTGGCTCAGAAAGCATTCCCCGGCCCTGACATGCATGCTAAAGCTCGTCGCTGTTTTGCCGATATACCTCCCTCCACACCCCCCCACACCCAGTGCGGCTGCCTAACCTCCCCCAAAAGGTGAGTTAACGCAAGTCATAGCAATATTCCAGCAGGCAGTGTTAGATACTGGAATGGCATTTAGCCACTGAAGTGTATTTGTGTATGCATGACTGTGGGGTGCAGTTTCAATGTTGCTGTTGCGTAGTCTGCTGTCAAGAAGCCAAACGGCTGAAACTATTTGGATTTCTATTGTGCCACCAGTCTCAACTGGGGAGCATTCGGAACTTTGATCTGGAAATCAACCCAAATTTACCTACGGTCAAGTTCCATTGCGAAATCCAGTGTGTGTTGCTACTTGATATGAGTTATATTCCCTTCTTTAAAAAAAAAAAAAAAAAGATTGTTAGGCTCCAGTGGTTTTTACTGAACAGTAATCAGACAGGAAAACAAGGGGAAGACATGCAGCAAATTGCCCGAGACTGGGAATTGAACCTAGGATATCTGTGTCAAGACTAGCCTCTTAGCACAATGCGCATGCTCTACCAACTGACCCACCCAGCCAGCGCCACTGAAAGTGTTCAATTTCACACATACTATGAACTGGATTATTGGTGAAATGAAAGGATTATTTTAAATCTATCAATAGTTTGGGGCATAGCGGTCACGTTATCATTGAATTAAAGCATCAGTTAAGGTAACGAGACTTAATTTGTTATGACTTAATGTAGCTTTGTGTTAAAATGGATTCTGAAGCTTCCAGAAAGTACGAGTGAGTGTGATTCTGTCGGAAAAAAATGACAAAAAATTCTAATTAGGAAATCCCTACCTGTACCTATTGAGAGATCTGCTGAAGTGATTTTTATTTTATTCTTAACATAAAGCAATGTCCCGTGTCTGCTAAAAGAAATTGATTCTCCTCTTTAAAGTGGATTGTATTAATTTAGAATTATCCCAGGAAGCCGAGTGTGTTCTGCCAAATCTTACAATTTTCCAGCTTATGAAGGAAAAATCTTTTGCATCCTGAAAGATGCTTGGGAAAAAAAAGCAGCTCTGGCTTAAGACTGATTATTTTCATCCAGTAGTTTAGCTGAAGCATGAAAGAATGATGAGTGACTGAGAGTGTGGTCTCCCATCAGGAATGGCTTGTGTTACAGCATAAAGCTACTTATCTTTTATGGAAATGATAACTTTTGTGACATCTACCTCTGACAGCATACATTATAAATTCAAACCCATCCCCAGGTGATGAAGCAGTTCCCATTATGTCTTGTGTTTGTGGTATCTTCAGGATATATTCACTAGCACACTGTAAGCAATGTATTTTGCATTTCCAGCATCATTAACAGTCTGTGGGGGTGGAAAAATTCAGCAGTTAGCGAAGACCAAGAGTTCAAACTGAACATCAAACAGTAACAGAAAAAATAAAAACACCAGAGACTTAAAATTGAAACAATAGACATAACATCAGCTTTGATTCAAAAGGAATTTCAATAAGTTTTAGTCTGTCCATTTATCTTGCAGTTCAGGGTCATAAAATGTGAAGCTAGAGCCTGCAGCATAGCAGTAAGACAATGAAGATTTAATGATAGAGAAAATCATAAAGTTGGATTTTATTGGCTATGGGCCATCTTTTCATAGCAGATGGGTTTATATAAATACTCATTCCAGTTATGCTTGAGGTAGATATAAAGTATTTCCGTGTAAAAGAAAGTGCAAAACTTGCAAAATCTGAAATGTAAGGTATTTTGCGTTTTGAAATATTAAGCTTGAAGGGCATATTTTGCTTAGAAAGTGAAGCTATCATTTAAAACAGTGATTTGTATTTACTCAGGTTATCTTTGTCTTATAGTAGATTTTTTTCAATGGTCTGAAACAAGTGTGACAAAATGACAAAGACGTACATCGGCGAAGTGAAAAATACAATGGCAAAACTCTGCCACCTTTTTGCAAAGTGCTTCTTCACATAACTGGAAGCTCTTAGAGTGATTGTGTTTTATTTATTTTTTTTATTTTTTTTATTTTTTTTAAATTGTGTTATTGGAAAAATCTGAGAGTATTCAGATTTTTCCAAGCAGCTGTTCAAGTAATCTTAGCTTCGAGGCTTTTGGAAAAGTAGTTTTGGTCGAGTTGAACTAAGAATCATTTAAAACAACTATCAGTCATGGGTAAATTTCCACCCGCTGCAAAAAACAAAAATCCAAACTTTCCTAGAAATTTGAACGAACAATGTTTGGCATTTGTACACCTCATTACTTTTGAATCAGACAGTTGTTTACTTTGTCACAGTTTTCTCAATGGAGCACTATCTATGGTGCCATTGCTTGAGCCAAAGCAGTAGAGCGTTTCTTCTTCATGAGAAGAGAAAGAGCTGTTAGTCAGACAGATGTGGTAGACGAAGGTGATATTTTAGCTATCCGTTAAAGGCCCAGTGCTTGCAAACTATACAATACGGTTGATTTGTTCAATCAAGAGCATGTTTAAAATTTTCACTTCTGATCTTTGCCTATTACCTCTGCCAAAAACGATAACTCATAATGAGCTCCAGTTCGACCCACCTTCCATGCACTTGCAGTACAGACTATACCGCCAGTAAACACCAGAAGGAATCAGAAGGAAAACAATCCCAAGCATATATCCTCCCTTGATGGCTATGTCCACTTTGTTGTCTATATTTCACTAAATCACAAGTGACGTAACTCTGGCTTACATGTTCTGTAGAGCAGGTCCATGCCTTGTCCTTTTTGTCAAACTAAACAGCCTTATGGCTAATTTACACCATGATGCAAGTGTAGAATGCACATCTGCACACACACACACATATGCACACACTTTAGGCTTTACAGTTACGTTATAAGGTGCCGCATAATTTTACAAAGTCATGGTTTCTAAAGGAACTTTGCACATAATAATGGTGTGATGTATAACTATATGTTTTGAAAGTCCCTTTGATAAGATCCTAGAGAACGTTTAGAAGATAGTTTTTGGTTTCTGGAGCAGAGTGGCTCAGCGCTGTCCCGTGGGAGAACACCCATGACGAATAACAAAACAAGAACGGGATGATGCAACTTTGTTCTTGCAACCCTGGGAGAGAGAGATCACAACTCTCTGTTTATGCAGCGTATGCACAGGCCAAGAAAGTAGCTGCAGATTAAGGTTCTCCAGGTTGAACCACTGGTAACTTAAATGCAAATCCAATGTTTTTGAATATTTTTGTTGAAAAAGAGTTGCTCACCCACCAGCCTTTGGTTGTGTGCTCAACCCACGTAGGCGCAAACCAGAATCAGCTGGGGGGTGGGGGGGTTTCTCCAGTGCGCTCGGTAATAGGTGCCACCTTCCGGTGAAAATCTATTCTTCATTACACAATTCTGTTTTCATGGTCGGTTTAGTCTGTTAGTGAAAATTAGACAAAATCAGGCAGTTTCTTTAAAAATCTTCTTGGCAGCTTTGATCAGCGTTAGATTAAGAAAATTAAAGCACAATAAAAAGATGACAAAAAAAAAAGAAATGATGATGGTTTATTGTGTATTTGTTAGGGAAACTAATGAGAATTTAGTAGATAAAATTATCCCTATGGTCCAATTAATAAAACACTCGGAGGTTCTACAGGGATAATAATTTGTGTTCGTTTCAAAAAATGGATGACCTCCAGCATATTATGTATGTGACCACTGGAAGTCTCCATCTCTACTTTTATCTGCTCCTTCTGTTATCAGACGCTCCCTGCCGCCTTTGTTTTCTGTCTCTAATCACAGTCTGCTTGCTTTATGTGTGCACTGATGTCGTCTTGCCCTCATCTGCGTACCTGACAGCACAGAGCTTTCTTTCATCTGCTCTTCCTCCGATGCATCCTTCCTTTGTCGTTGTGTACTTCCCTTTTCCTTCCTCTGTTCTCTCTTTGTTCACCTTTCTTTGCGCTCCACGCAAACATTTTCTTTTGTGTTGTCACCCTCTTGCTGCTCTTGCTGCCCTCAGGTCACAAGCGTGTGTCGAGGTTTCAGACGTTGCAATTTTCTATAGATAAACACCCTTTTAGGAGGATTATCTGTGTTGTGCTAACAATGTAAACCCAGGATTAGCACTGGCTCTCCAGGGATACATAAGCATGGCTGAATATGTGTATCTGTTTATTTATGGCGTAGTCATATGTCAGCTTATCGGTTTGGGTCTGATCCTATTAATTCACCGCACGGATTTCCTCATTT
This sequence comes from Micropoecilia bifurca, assembly GCA_903067075.1. Lineage (NCBI taxonomy): Eukaryota > Metazoa > Chordata > Actinopteri > Cyprinodontiformes > Poeciliidae > Micropoecilia > Micropoecilia bifurca. The sequence goes on along the minus strand of CAEGAF010181077.1, from coordinate 8,016 downwards.
GTACGCCAAAGTCCTCCTTTGACCACGGTCTAGACCTCGTCAGCTGACTCCACTGTCTCAGCTGAGGAAATCTAAACACCACATTACACAAAGACTAGCGGTTCATTATCTAATTATTACACTGATCGAGCACATGCATGAGAAAATGCATGCTAAAGCAATCAAATTTGGCCATTTATAGGAAGGCCTCTGACGCAGAGACAAATAATGCCAGTGGACATTAAGATAGATTCATTACCAAAATGAAGCAGGTGCTAAACTGAGATGTCAAAAGTGTATACATAAGTGTATACATACCTCTTGAACATTTCAAATCTGTCACATTACGACCAGAAACATCAATGTATTTTTTTTGGGACACATCAACATATCCGTACATTTATGAATAAAATACATCAGTGTATTTTATTGGGATTTTATCGGATAGAACAAAATCCATATGGTCAGTTTTCTGATTTCTGGAGTTCAGAACTAATAGTTCTGTCAATCTGAACATTTCTCCCAACAAAGCTGTGCATCTTTGGAGTTACCATGGGGCTCTTAGCTGTTCCTGCAGTTCATACTCTCTTTCGTACCCATATTTTCATTTTTAGATGATGTGTTGACCAACGCTCGTGCTTAATAACATTGAGCACGAGCTTAATATTATTAGTATTAATATTAGAGCTTAATATTATTAGATTAGATTTTGAAGCCAAAATCTAATCTGGCTTCAAACTTCTTCACAGCTGCTTATCTGTCTGTGTTCTTCAGTCTTCATGAAGCTGTTTGCTCACTAATAAGCTGTAAAGCTTTACATAACCTCAGGATGAGTTTTTACTTATTATTTTGGTAACTCATGATTGCCATTAGTTGGAGTAGCTGGATTTTTTTAGGGGTGACAGAGAAATGGGGACTGAATAATGTGCAATTTCTGAATTTTTGTGGGAAAAAAAACATTATTTTTATCTACTTCATAACCAAGTTGTATTTTCTGTTAGTTTATGACACAGAATCCCTCTGGAACGCATCTGTTCATGGTTGTAGCGCGGCTGAATGGGTATAACTGCTGCTGCGAGGAAGCTGAGGTGCGAACCCTAATCTTTAGGAAGAGTTAATAAATCTGTAAAGCTCCAGCGACTGCTTAGCCAAACTCCAGGTAGGGTTGGAGGTGAAAAACCTTTAAAGAAATGAAAGCAGGGAGGGGAGTAAAGAGATGCTTCAGACGGCAAAGTGAAGACTTGAGGAGGTCAAGGGTCATCCCCCCCCAATGATACCTCCTGTGCCAGAGAGGTAGTCACGACCCGGTCAGCGGAGGTTCAGGTGTCAGTGAGAGACGACTGACTGACAAGCCGAGGCGGGAAGCCTCCTGTGTTCCATCCCGATTGGACCTTTCATCCTTCCTTCTCTCGCTCTCCCTGTCATTCCTTCATGACCCAAACCCTCCCTCGCTTAGGCTGCAGCGCTCTTCACTCTCCTTCGCTAACGCTCTTCACCGGCCCTGTCATCCCCTCATCCTTCCCCCTGTCCTTTCTCCACTCACCCTCTTTTTCACCCCAAAAGCTAAACATTACCACAGGGTTTCACTCAGCAGGCCGGGCTGAGCAGGAGAGCTCTCTGTGGGAGTGGAATTAGGCTTCGCTTCACCGTCATACAGTCACGGAAAAGCACACATGTAGAAACCGGCGAATGCGGGAGCACGGGTCGTGTCCAGACAAACATGTAGCTGATCCTTCATAATGGTTGAACGTGAAAAGGAAAATTTAAAGGAATGGTTTGTTTTCAATTCAAGCTATTTCTTTATAATTAACTGTCTGTCAATTACTAAGCATTTTGTGGTTTAGTGGTTTAGTAATGTGAAAAGGGATTTTCCCCTTACATATTTCTTCTGTTTTTTAGATTTGGTTGATTATATTTTGTTAGAGAAATAGTTTTTGATTGTTTTCAGTTGAGATTAGTTGCGGTTACTGCTTGTTATAATTCCTCTAACTATGTTGAAAAGATGTGACATCGCAGTAAGATTACAAAAATGTAAAAACGTGCTAAGTGATGGGAAGCTAGTAGCATTTTTTAGATGTGAATTAAATATTTTAATTATTTATTTTGTGTATTATATTTTTTTATTTAATTTCCAGTTTAAAATGAACATGTCACATATTATTATGAGCAAAATAAAAGGAGTAGAAGGAAGGGGAAAAAATCTAAAGCAAATACAGCTTTTCAATTATTGACGCTTTAACATGAATATTTTCTTTTCTTGAATTTAACCAAGAATATCCAAGTAAGAAAATAATTCTCACTTCAGTAACTATTTAAGGTTGAAAACAATTTCAACATAAAAAACACACAACATATCAGCAAATCTATGTTTCCAAGTCAACATGCTTTATTCATAGCAAAAATGAAATGTCATAAGAGTCTGAACCCAGGAGTTATTGGCTCTCTCTGAACAGGGTGCTGACCAGAGTTGATAGATAATTCACAGCTGACCACAGATCTCAGTAATGGTGTGAACCTTATCAACCTCTGCTGATGGATGAGCAAAATGTGCCTATTACTTCTTTACATGAACACCATGATTAATACAGCCTGTTTCCCACTGAAAACTGAATAATATTTGAAAGTTTCTTCCAATGTAACTGTATCTTTAGGAAAGAAAACGGCTAAAAAGTGCATATTTCTCAATGCTAATTGCTAATGCTAATACCACGAGTCCATTGAAAAGGTTTTTCTGAAGAAAAGGAAATCAATGCACTCGCCCAACAAAAATCAGAAGGTTTTGGTTCAGTTTAGCACAGTTAAGTTGTGAGGCAGTAGATTCAAAATGAGACACTTTGTTAAACTCGTTTAAAGAAATAATGGACCACCAAGAAGAGAGGCTCCGCCGAACCCCTGAGACCAACTCATCGAATCCCTGGGGTTCGATTGAACCCAGGTTAAGAACCACTGGTCTAGATATTGTGTGAAGTGCCTTAAAAATGACATTCATTGTCTATTTGCACAAGACAAACTGCTTGAACCATCCATCTAATAAAAGTTTTTTTTATTATTATTAATTATTGGATGGCTACTCTTTATTTTTCCTTGAGTAGAATATTTGGGGTATTCTACCCATCTCTGTTCCTGACACAACATGTTGACCATGTACATTCTCCACTTTCTGCTGTGCAGCACAAGCTATGCCTTACCTAACTTTCCTTCTTCACCTCATGTGGGAAAAAGACGTTTATATTCATAACCGTTTTCCAGTTTGCAGAGCGGAGCCCACCTCGGAGGCATATAGACGAGCTTCTCATCACTCCTAATGTCTCATCACCGTGTTGACTGGCGTGCCTGAGGACAGAAGACAGCGTGACATAGACACAGGCGGGTATGCATACGCAGATATACACTCTGACAGGTGCAGGCTGCCAGTCGGCTCTTCTTTGTTGCTTTTCATTAACTTGTCTAATAGAATCAAAGACTGTCAGCAAAAGAGAATGACAGAAAAAGAAGGGAAGAGGGGAAACAGAAGAGGGAAAGATTGCTTACTTCTGTTTTCCTTTTCTTTTCCCTTTTTTTTACAGTATATGACTCTGTTTCTGCAGCTGTCAAAATTAAACTCCTCTTTTCTTTTCCATATCATGTTGCATCTGTTATTGCTCCTGCATATCCTCAGGCTTTACAGGCATGCACAGGTATGCAAAAAAAATATATCAGCAGATAGAAAGTAGGAGGTATAGCAATAAAGGTACAAGTGCTTTGGGCAGCGTACGCCTCCCACACTGTCAGCTCATCATCAGGAAGCGCTCTACATGAAAAAACCATCAGGACTTTCAGTGAAATAAAATGTCAACAGAATGCTTTTATCTCTCAGTATAAACACCTATTTTATTTCTTTGCTATCCAGAGATGCGTCACTCTACTAAAGGTTAAAGGCAAGATATTCTAATCAGGGACTCTTTGCTCAACAGCAGCTCAATAAGGTCAACTGGTGTCACAACATTCAGCGCGGAGGGAGGGATGTGTGTAAATACAAGTGCGTGTAGGGTTACTTTTTAGTCATCCTCTTGTTTGTTTTTCTGTTGCCGTAGCGGCCGATCCAAACGGCATCACCTTTAAGTCCTTACCTGCCTTTCCTCCCTGCAAGGCCTTATAATGAAATCGCCATCGCTGTGTCATGAGCTCGCGTACGCATAGGCACGCATGTTGAGACACGCAGACTTATCTCTGAGTTGCATGTAAAGCTCCGGTGCCTGACGGGGCGATCCGCCAGCCAATTGGCTGTATTGATTATTGGGTCAGAGGAGGCCGGTGGAGCGGCAGCAGTAATTAGGGCTTTTTGGTGTGGATTAGCCGAGAGAAAAGGTCACCCACTCAACAACGGTGGCAGGACCACAGGCAGGGAAGAGGTGGGGGGGGGACAAGACGATGGGCGCTGTCTCTAAACATGACGACCGCAACTTGTGATTGATAGGGAAGGAACAGCTTACATGTATATTTTGCCTGGCTCATGTACTCACGCTTATATATTCCTCACACTGTTGTTGGATTGTGGTCAAGTCACATATAACAATGTTAAATGTTGCAATGGCATTATTATTATTAGAGAGACTTAAGCAAACAGTTTGCAGATACAAACACACTGAAAATAAATGAATAAACAGGACCTGTATGAGATTCTTTAAACTAAAATGCATAACGTGATCTAACAGTGGAAAAGTTGGTAGCACTGTTGCCTTGCAGCGAAAACAAAGTCCTGGGGTTTTTCTGAACGCTTCCTGTGCATGTGTGAGTTCTTCTCTTCATAAGTCAGCTTCGTTCGACGATCTGAGCACACGACTGTTAAATAGTCTCTAAATTGCCCTCGGGTGTGAGTGTGTCTGTACTGTGGTTTGATTGATTGATTTATACAGCTCAACCAACTAACGTGACGGAAGCACTTTACAGTGAAAATCACAGTACAAATCACATCACAAGAAAAGAATGATAGGACCCAAAGCTGAAATAGAGGTAGACAGTGGGGCAACCACAAGGGCGCCATCTTGGACTGGCAACTTGAGGTAGAGGGCAATCCAGGAAATCAAAACAAAACTTTTTTGTGATTTTTTTTCTTTAAATTTGTGATTTTGACTAAAAATTAAAAGAAACAAAATGTTGCTGCCCCTGCAGTGGCAATGTTGTGATTTTAAGTTTCCAGTTTTAGTTCTCATATTCTCTGTAGAGAGTCCAGCCAGATTTACTGTAAAATTAAGCACAAGTTTCATATTTGTCTCCAGTAGACTGTGTCCTGGTCAGCTCCTTTACTATCTCTTGATTTGTAGCAGTGGTGTTTGCTCTATGCCTGATTTTGTTTAAAGAATTATAAAATATGTTCTCACGGAGCTGCTTTGTCCATATAGAAATCAGGCAAATGAGACAATAAGTCAACCCTGCAATAATTTAGCTGGCAGATCGAAAGTAGAGCAAAGTATTGTTTCCACACAGAGCACAACTCACCCAATTTCCATAGTTTAGATTGACTTTTTTTAGCAGAGAAAATATTTTTTAAAAGGAAACAAAATATCATAAACTTGAATTTTGAGATTTTTATCTGCTTTTTGAGATGTTGTGCCAGTTTCATACCTTTGCTTCTTTTGTCTTCAGACCCTCAGGTTGACCTCCCAGTGGTATGGCAGGTCTGAGTGCATCTTCGGAGGTCATGACCCCTCCACACCATGAGCAGGACAAACAGGACCTAGGAGCTCCAACAACACATGGAATGTTCCCTTTGTTTAGTTTCTGCTACACTAAACTTGCAAAAGAAATCAAGAAAATTCCCCTACTACTTTAATAAAAATGTCTATATATGTGTATTAGAATTTAGAATTTTTTTGCGATGTAAGAAATGGTAAAAATCTCAGGAAAATAGTTTTCTTTAAACTCAGCGTGTACAGCTGTTTGTCTCTGCAGTCGCTGTTTCACAAAGTGCTGGAAATGTGATTTATTTTTAAGATCTCGCTTGAGCATATATTTGTTTTGTCATCCGCAATCACTTTGTCTGCATTATCTGTCCGTCCCTCACAATATATTATCACCCCGCAACTGGTGCAATGTGGAACCGATTGTTTCTGTAAAGCACAAACATAATAAAGTGTATGATTAAGAGGGTGTCTGCTTGTGAGCTTTTATTGGGTGTCAGCTCCCCTTCCTCCTCTTCTCCTCGTGGCTCACGGTGAGAGAGCAGCAGTGCTGGGGGAATTGGGAGGACTGGTTTTTGTGCAAAGCTGCAGCACTCCTAGTGTTGGAAACGCAGAAGAGATGCCTCATTTCTGCAAGGGCAACACAAACACAGCACAAAAAAAAGCCTTCAAATAAATTAATCTTTATTGAAGTAGCATAATCTTTACATTTAAATTTTAAAAATGTAGTTGTGGGACAAATTAAGAAGTAAATGACGGTTCTGTTCAATTGTGTGAACCACATTTTGGAAGTCCTACAACAGCACAGCGCTCATTCATTAACTTTAGAATTTCACTTGGTTGGGAAAAAGAGCAACATTTCTGTAGGATTTAGGTCTGTGGAGTCTGGTGTTGATTGATGCTGATGTCTGTGGTGACTTGGTTATTTGTTGTGGGTCAGTATCAGTTGAAAGACCCAACAATGACAGCTTTTCCAAATTTTGGGATGAGCCATTAAATTTTTTTGGAAAATATATTAGTACTTTAAAGAGTTAATGATACCATGATCTGTAAATGATCCTATTAGCTTTCGAAAAAGAACAGACCGTGAGATTCACAGATCCTCCACCGCGCTTAACACTGGGTGGGCATGAGATGTTTTTTTTTTCCTTTTACTCTTTCGACAAACAAATCCAGAGTGCTCTAATCTTGGTCTGATCTGAACCAAAAGTATTGGGTTATGCTTCTGCTATGAAAGATTAATTTAATTATTATTATTATATATTTTTGTACATATTTGCCTGGGGTTCCTCTATGTGTCCAGCACAGCAGGAAGCCATGACCTTTGACTGAACTTCAGAAGTAGTAAATTACATAATTTCTTTTTGTGTGTTAAGTTTCTGTATTGACAGTGATACTTGTATGTTTATGTCACAATGATGGAGTCAGAGATGCTGGAGGTATACGTGACTGTCTCTTCACACAACAACGTTGGTTGGTCACTCTGTGTGTAAACCTCCGGAGAAATCTAGCTATGTTTTCACTTGCACATCCGGGCCCGGGTTTTGCTTGCTTGACCCTGTTTTATGTATGAATCAATGTGCATGATTTGTAAATGTCAGTGGAAAATGCGTGCCCACAGAGGCTCTGCAGAATTGTTGTGTGACAATAAGGAACATACATATCTGGAAGTAGGCCGGAAACAAACACATAAGGGCCAAACAAACAGTGAAACCTACTAGTCACCAAACCAGACCGTGGCTGTCTTCCATCTTTAAAATGCGCTCAAGGTGGGCAGCAATTGGTATCAATGAGATGCTTAGTTATAAAAGTCCTGCTTACTTTGGGCAGAGTGGAGCGAGCGACACAAAATAAACTGCAATATTGCTTCAAAACTAGAGTGCACAGGTGTGAATCTAAGGTTGGCTGCTTCTTGTGGCAATCAACAAACTTTGGTCATAATTCGGGCTGTTAATTTGAAGATTTTTCTTGTTAGAATTGGTTGGTTTCATTTAAGTTGGTTGGTTTTCAAACACAGACCTAAATGTTAAGCCAAAATATTTTAGTAGGGTTGAGGTCAGCGCCATTCCAAAAGCTTAGCTTAAGTCCACATTATCCATTCCAAAACCAGTTTAAATGTGGTTTTCACCACTAATGTTAGGACACCATGACCTACCTTTTTGCGACCCTCTTCAAATAAAATAACTTTTTGCCATTTATCAGTCCCTGACAAACATGGCCCCCCTGCATGTATAGCCCATTTGTAGTCATGCAGCAAAACAGTAAGATCAACTGGGTGTTGACTCACTCCAGGTCTTTTCCCTTTTCATTTCCTAACTTTCAGTCAGTTGTTGGTGGGCTTATTGCATTTCCATGTTTCAGGGTCCAATTAACATAT
>CAEGAF010181070.1:0-12900 GCA_903067075.1 Micropoecilia bifurca | reverse complement strand
TATCCACGTGAACATCGTAATAACAGGATGTTTATCTGCAAAGGAAACCAACGCAGTGACTGTACAGACATGATGGGCCAAACGAGGTTCGCAGTGCACAGTGATTATTACAGCTCTTTTTCTGTTACCATCACTAACTTGGAAGCAAGGGATGCTGGGACGTACTGGTGTCGATCAAACTCAGAGTGGAGCGTTGGAAGCTACACCAAAGTCCATCTATCTGTAGGTAAGAGCAAATCGGTTATTATTCTTGATCAATATAATTTATTTCCTCAATAAAATAAATCAATCCCATTTGAAGTTAAAATGAAAACTATGACAAACAATAAAAACAGCTGGTAAGACATTATGTTGTTAGACTGATTCTATGAACATGTATATCTGAATTTAATGCGTTTAATTGTAACTGGCACAATAATTGTGTTTCTGTGGAAAAGTGTCATTTTTAATCCAACTTATTTCCTTGTTTGCTTCAGAAAAAGAACAAATTGCAGAAAATAAAGTGCTGGAGGATCTGCAAAAACAGAAAGAGACAGAAGGTGAGACATTAAATGACAGGAACGTACCAGAGATAAAAATGCGGAAATGGGTTTTATCACCAATATTTTTTTCAGTACCCTTTGTGCATTATGCTATTTTCAATACGTCCTCAGTGGAGCTTTTAACACATCTGAGCCTCACAAGCTATGTGGCCTATTTAGAACATAGTTCACAGGTGTGGTGTAAGATTTGAAACACAACAATCAGCGAAATGCCATAAAGTTCATACTAGTATTTTAAAACTTTGGACTTTGCTGCATTTTTGTGCAAAGAAGCAAAGAAAGCAGATTTTCCAATTTCTAGGAACATATTTAGTTGATCTCTAATATGATATGGACTCAATAAAAGAAAAACTGATAAGATGGCAGGAAGGCGAGGGAGGAAACTGACCAGGTTTACACTACTGGTAGAGTTTGATCTGGAGTATTTATTGTATTATAATGTCTGACATCTATTCACAGGAACACACTTACCTTTCGACTGTTGATAGTAGTCTATATAAACTGAAATGTTATCCTTTATGAGAAACGTTTTCGGAGAGAAAGAAGAAATAAAAAGTATTTTGAGTGGATTTATTTTAAAGCTGCAATGATGCTTAGATTTGTTACAAACAGCCAATTGTAAAAATAAACAAAGGCAAGATGCAGTGAACTAAAAGTCTTTTTCTGCTACAGCGTATCGTCTCCAGACAGTGACAAGGGTCACTACAACTCAGACAGCAGCTGACATCTTTAATGAATCTGATCAAGGTACAGAGCGAAGAGATAGAGTCTGTCCATCAAGTTATTTCGCTGATTTAGTCATAAACTACAACTTCAAAGTCAAAATCACCAAATTAAGACTATAGACATTTAAAACAAGGCTCAGTGAGGTGAACTTTATTGTGCTTCAGGTGTTTAATCTGTATTCATCTTTATTTGCACTATAGGTGGAGCTCTCTATGGGTTTCTTGCTGCACCTTCTGTCCTACTAGTGATAGTGATTATTATCATCCTTGTTGTGTGGAAGAAAAAATGTCACAAAGTAAAAGGTGAGTTGAGTTTTTCCACTGCCAACAATAGCAAACACTTCGGCCAACTGATTTTGTTTTATCGTGCTTTTCTTTATCAAAAGCAAAAGTTGCTACAAACAGATGCCAAGATGTGGCAGCAGACAGAGAGGAAGTGACTGGAGGAGCAGATGTAAGAAAATGTAATGTTTACTTATGTGATGGAAGGAACGGTGTTAATTTATGCAATATTAGTTTTATACTTCATCTTTAATCTCCCAAAGCTATAAGAAAAAAAAAATCACCTTGGTGTCTGATTTAAAAAAATTAATATTTTAGCTTTATGGGGAAAATAAATAATAAGTGGATGTATTAATTCATGATTTATTCCTTCGTTTTGTAGCTTTACGAAAATCATGATGATTCTGCAAAGCGCTCACAGCAGAGGACCTGCAAAGAGCAGAGATCAGTTCACTTCTTTAAGGACTATGAAGATGAAGCTCAATACGGAAACATTTCAACAACTGAGGACATTTACTGCAATGAGTTCTTTTTAAAAACTCAGAGATAAAGAGTGAGTCAGATATTGGGTCTGACCTGCATGTGGATATTTGTGTGAGGCTGAAGCTTTTTATTAAGTTCCTAAAAGTCCTTTTTTTTCTTTCATGTATCATCATCATCATCTTAATGTTGCTGGTTGTGATAACTTTCATGAGTTTAAAAATTCTGCTGGATGCAGAAGACATCCAGGTGGATGCTGAGTGTTTGTTACTGTTGTGAAGGTGAGAAGATTTAGAGAAGAAAACGCTTTGAATTATTCTGTGGAAACAGGAAACATTAAATGCCTTGAATTAGTGAAGTATTTGTTACAGGCAATAAGGAAGGATACAAAAAAAACTTGCTTGTTCAGTAATTCATTGAGTTGTGCTTCACCATGACACCACTAGGTGGTAGTGTTGCTTTAGAAAATTTCCTAGAATGCATTTTCTGTCAATGGTGAGAAGTTTGATTGTTGGTAGAACAAAATATTTGGTCCAATAATGTATGTGATGCAACACCTTTATCTGAGAACCTGTTTTAAAAATGTATAGAACAAATAACATAAGTAAAAAATATTACATATGTAAAGCATAATACATTTGATTTCTGTGAAAAGGGAAAAATAATTCCTTCTTCTGAAAACAGAATTAAATTTCTTTCTTTCTAATCATGTTCAAAAGAGGGGAAACAATGTGAAACAAAGTTAATATAATGTAGGCACCTACCATATGTACCTATTCTAGAGATAATTTTGTGCATGATTTTTCTCACTCATGAGGTCTGTGGACACATATGGTGGTAATTGAGCTCAGCAGTGGAGAATAAGCCACTGTGGTTTTACTTGAAATATTTCTCACAGCAGTTTCCTGCCTGTTAGAGATTTTAGAGATTTTTGAATCTCTACAATAACCTCTGATTCTGTGACTGTGGTCTTGAGGAACATCATGATGTAAATCCTTCAAAATATGTTGGCTATGTAAATAAAGTAAGCTGTTATTTGTTAAGATAATATAATGCAATTTTTATTTAGTGAGCTGATTCATTACCTTGTGAGCAGAGTCATTCATACAGCTGTGTTTGTACATAAATGTTCAAAAATGTAGAGATTTTTGAATCTCTACATTAACCTCTGATTAATTGCATTAATCAGTCGCCAATTAAAGGTGGCTGAGAAGGATGAAAATTTCTTTGTAAAGAAGGTCAAGGCAGAAACCGCAGACATGAGTCACAGCAGGTCAGATTGCACCATGTTTCAAGTAGCTCTTTCTATGTTATTCATGAAATAATTGTATCTGAGCCGAAATTTAATATGCAATGTCAATAAAACCTCCAGGGATTGTGTTCGTCGTCTATGTTGGTGCTGTGAGTAATCAAAGAACATCAGTGTCATTGTGGCATAAAGAGAGTAACACATTGAGATAACAGAGACAAACAGAGATTAAAATCTTCAGTTATTAATTGTATCTGTGCTGATAATGTGAAGCTACTTGCACAAGGCAGCCATATGTATATATACTGCACAACAACAAATCAAGGCTGTGCTACAAGAACCTGATCCCCATGAAGAAGATCAGCCTGCAAGCTGTTCTGCACCTTATAACAAAGTAAACATGTTTTAATTTGACAGCAGCACTTTGAGTTCTACTTCTGCGCAAACTAAGACAACCTATATCCCTGTGATTGTGATATGGTCAGATTTCTTTTCTTATCCATGAGTTAAATGTTGTTGATTTTGGGCCCAACAGCTAAAAGTACAGCTCAAGTGTGATTCACCATATCTCAATAAGATCACATTATTTTTATTTTGCGCAAGTAAACAAACCATTTTGTACTTTTCTGTTATGCATCAGTTTATCTTTGGGCTATGACCCCTGATCAAACCAAAATAACTCTAAGTAAACTCCTATTGTATCATAAATGTATCGACCACATAGTGGCTTTGGAAAACGAGCAATTTTAGGAAAATAACTCTCCTATGTCGGCTTCATTTGTATGTTAAACTGCAGCATAGATTATCTGACCACCACATTAACCTGACTGCTATGAATAACACTACATGAGATCTGCAGCTCTCTCACATCATCTATTCAGCATGTGTTCACCAACCTAAATACTCTGGCAATAACACAATTAAAATGTCAGTAAAAATTACACAACACTATTCAAACTTTTATTCACCTGAGAGAGGAAATATTTCAAAGTGAAACTTAAAGGGGCGGAATATTATATATTTTCCATGCACATAGTGCCATTTTGGAGATGTCAAGTAACTGTATTAATAGTTATTAATACAGAGGCTTCAGACTATTGGCTTTGTTGGTTTGACAACTATGTGACCAAAAGTTTTCAGTATGTGCAAATCTCTCCATGTACTCTGTGGTGATCTGCAAAAACAAGTCACTGAGCAGCACAAGCTGGCCTAAGATCTATATGCTGCTTTAAAGAAAAGTCGACCCACTCTCAACAGGAAACAGACAATTTCCTCTTATTATAGAACGTAGGTCTGTGCAAAACCGCATGGGTTGGACGTTGTGTCAAGAAGAGAAAGGTCTATGTTTTCAGATCTTCTGCTGCTTAATGATGTTGTGGAGCTTTATAAACCTGAAGGTCTACATCTGTTGTAAGTTTATTTGCATTTATAAAACAACATAGGGACTTGGCTAGAGACATTATTATGGTAATTTATTATGTTACATATAACAAATGCAGTAAGATGTCTTAGAATGAAAGAATGGTTTGGCGACTTTAAGCAAAAATGCAGAAATGTAGACTGAATTGTCCAACTTTTACATAGATTTAATGTTTTATTTCTTTTACATTTTTTATTACATTTGTTATTTTTACTGAATACTATTATTACTACTACTGCAAATTAAAATTAAAATTTATGAAATTAATCTCACAAGAGCAGTGTGAAATAATATGTTTTTTAAACAGCTTCTCTTTTTAACTATGTATTCACAGTTAACCAGCCTAAACCTAGACACAGCCTATGTATCTCTGCAGCTATTCTGATACCATGTTTTCTTCTCTTCACAGTTGCTTTATCTTGTGCAAGCAATGCAGGAGCAGTGATCCACATATCTGAGTATGAGGGCAAAACAGTGACTGTTTCATGTCCCTATGATGCTGGTTTTGAGTCCTATGAGAAATACCTGTGTAGGGGCGACTGTCGACAAGATGCAGATGTTCTGGTCAGGAGCACAGAAACTACAAAGGGCAGATACTCCACCAGCGATGATAAAAAGAAACGTATTTTCACGACGACCATTTCAAACCTAAGCTCTAAGGATGAGGGAAGATACTTGTGTGGTGTGACCAAGACTGGGTTTGACAAATATCCTTCAGAAGTCTCACTGGAAGTAAAGAAAGGTAAAAAAAGAGTGAAAATTAAATTATACATGTTGAGGGATGAAGATGTTTTTCCTTGTTCGGAAGTTTGTGGCAAACAGTTTCAAAGATTTTAAAGAAATCAAAAACACTAAGCCATTTCACTAAATGGTTTACAAAAACATCTTATAAAAATATGAGATATTTTAACATGAATAAATGTCAAATTGACTCTTTTAAACAAATAGAAAGAATGTTGGGAATGATAAAACAGGCTTTGACCTACAGTATGTAGGAAAGCTGTGACGTGAAACAGTTCAATTTCTGCACATCTCAGGTTTGTAGTAGTTTTTCCCAAGGTTGAAGAGCACAGAAACTAAAGTTATTTATTTAATTTAATAATTCTCATTAATGGAACATTTAGTGGTTTAGATTTGTTGCACTATTGCAGAATTTCCTGATGTAGATTCAAGCCATCATTTAAAATGATGTGGAAGCACATGTATGTGCATGTATGTGCTTATGTACATACATGTGCATAAGCACATGGGATTGCACATAGGATTGCTCATGATATCAGCAATGCTCAGTTTCTGATATCATCCATTTTTATTTCCTAACAGAGTGGTGCTGTGTGAAGACCAACAAGATGAGTGGGATTGTGGGACGACCCACTATGTTGTCCTGTCCTTATCCACCAAAACACAACAACAACAGGAAGTTCCTCTGTAAGGGAGACCACCATGACCACTGCACTGATGTGGTGACAAGTGGAAGCAGGTTCACCCTGCAAGACGATGTCTCTTCAAGCTCTTTCTTGGTGATTGTCACAAAACTAGAAGAAGGCGATGCTGGGACATACTGGTGTGGTTCAGATTCTACGTGGAGTCCTGAAAACTACACCAAAATTGAGCTGTCAGTAGGTAAGATCCAAGAAAACAGGGGAAAACAAGGCAGATAAATCTTAGTTCAGGAAGGTTGTGTTAAGTTTTAATGCACGCATGCACACACACGCACACGCACGCACACACACATCCTTCTTAATCTCCCACAGGAGGCCCCAACATAACTTAGTGACTTGTGGGGCCCACCCTTTCTAGATGTCTTAGATATATGAAAAAAAATGAAGCAAGTCCCCCAAAAAATCTTGATACTAAAGATCACTTTCAATAAGCACAATTTGAAACCTTATTTTACATGTTAGTTTTTCAGTCACATGTGGGGCCTGTTTCTAACATTTATGCTTTGCAGGGTCCACTTTTATACACATGAGTTTTTTAGTCCATTATAGGGCTTGCTTTTAAAGTTCAAACCCTAGCAGGCCCATCTTCACAAATATATATTTTTGGCCAGTTAAAGGGCTTGCTTTTAATATTTAACTCTTGTTATGCACGCTTTTGCATTGCAACTTGACATACGGTATCAGCATATGGCCAATGGACCTTACCACAGGGGCCGCATTTCATTGGCTAATGCCAATTTTACGTAACAGCGCAACTACCACATGCTTGACCGTCTCACAAACACAAGCTACAGTAGTAAATACATGCTGATGTACATTGTGGACTAGCAGAAAGTTTTTTTGTTAGGACTCGAAAACGAATGGTTCTCCACCCTCAGTGGGGAATCTGTAGAGGCGATGTCAGGTATCCTGATCGTATTTGTGGAACTAAAATTCACAAATTTCCAAAATCTGAAATGGAAAGCCTTGCTTGGATCAAAGCTTGTGCACGATTGCATTTGCAGCTCAACTGTCATGGTTCAATAAGAACAAAGGAGTGTCTGCTGGTGTAAGTATTATTTCTTTGCTTTATTTGTGTTTAGTGAATGAAAAAAGGAAAGTCAATAATAAACATATCCATTATGAAAACCTTTAAGCCAAGTACAGCATAATGGAAGTGCCAATACAACTTCTACATCCTGAAGCCTGTCTGTTACAGTCTTACCTTAGCTGAACAGATCAATATGCAATGTGTACCGTATCTGACATACATTAAAGATTTTATTTCACCTGAGAAAGCTTTTTATTAAACTGTAATCGTGGTAGCCACGCTAATCGTGTTAGCCACGCTAGCACCGAGTACCGTGTATCAGGCCTAGGCACATTCGAACATTTGCCAACAGAAATCACCCTCTAAACCATGAATGCCCTATTTACCCAGACTTGCAAGAACAATAAGCATCAGTGATCTTGTCCACAGCTATATTTATGCTGAGGGTGTGAGGATCTGCTGTTTTCCTCATCAACCGGTAGCATTTAGCTGTGACGCGCACAATGTTGGAGGCATCGCGTGGCTCAAACGCCTTGATGTCGTCCAAAAAAGATGACATGAACTTGTTGGTTCCCCTGTCCATTGTCGTGGCTGATATTTTTTGAAAGTCCGGCAGAAATGGTACTCTAATCGACTCAGAAATACTCTGCAGTCAGTCAAAATGAAATTACACATAGAGACTAAGTACCGCGAGGCTTTGTTTGTGAGACATGCAGTCACGTGAAACTTTCGAGGGGCGTTTCTGGGCGGAGCTTGGTAAGATCCATTAGATTGTGGTGCATGCCTGAGTCCAGCCTATTGTAAAGCCTAAGAAGATAAATATGTAATGTTCTTTGATTGCTTTGCTCTTCCTGTAGTGTTTACGCTGCCTGAAGCAGCCCACTGCTGTACAACTTTATATGTGGTTAAGAATGAATTAAGACTTTGGCTTGTGAAAACTGATTCCACATCCTTTCCTTGGACAGAAAGTAGAAAGGTCTTGCCATTTTAACGTATCCTTTGGGGTTTAATTTTGTACTTATTTCCTATATTCGTTCTATCTGTATTTTAAGTTGCTGTTATTAGTTTTCCCCTGTGGATTGTAGTTTCCATTGTTTCTAGCTCAATTCATCTGTGGTAATTAGTCTCCTTCCCTTAGTTCTGTTCAGTACTGTCTTCTTCCAGCTGTTCCACATTCCTCTGCTTAGCTCACCTGGATCCACTGCCATTCTGTCCTCCATTTTTAGTTTTTAGTTATCTATTCTATTCATCTGTTTTTCTGTGATAATAGGTACAAAAGTATTATCTTGCAAGTTGGGTATGTGGTCTTTACTTCGTAATGGATTTATTATAAATCTACACTTTCTGCCTGACAGAGTGGTGCTGTGTGCAGACACACAACATATCAGCCAGTGTGGGGTATCCCCTCACCTTTTCCTGTCCTCATTCACGCCGACACCAAGATACCAAGAAGTTCCTCTGCAAGGGAGCTCAGCGCAGCAGCTGCACTGACATGTTGAGTCAACACAGGTTCACTCTGCAAGACGATGAGTCCTCCACATTTTTTGTTGTTATGGTCACGAAGCTGGAAGACAGCGATGATGGGACATACTGGTGTGGTTCAGACTCGAAATGGATTGCCGGCAATTACACAAAGATTGAGTTGTCACTGGGTAAGATTTTTACATATTGAATTTGTATTATGTGCTGACATTGGGAGGGGATATTGTTTAAAAATGAAACTTGAAATAGGAAAGCATTTATTAATAAACCTCAAGTAATACTGTCTCCTCTTGAGAAAGTGATGTGTATGATTCACAGACATATATGTGAGATGAAAACTTTTAATCACTTCTAATCAATCTTTTATCACATTAACAAATTTTACAACTATTTAAGAATGAATTTCATATGCTGCATGGATGACTAACATCACAAATATAAATTTTTAGAATTTGAGGAGCATTTTACAAAAAATGTACCATAATTTTAAATATTTGTGTTTATAAACATCTTCACATTTTGTTTGCGTTAGACTCTCCTTCTGTGGTCTTTTTGAATATGATCTTTTTCTAAGATCACTACAAAGTTTTTTGTCCAGTTAATTTTTTTGTCTCATTAAAGCCAATTAAAATTTTTTTAATTGGCTTTAATTAAAAGGCATAAAATATTGACGTTTTTCAGTTGCGTTCTGCATTGCATTAAAATCAAAATAAAAAAGTTTCTATTCATGTCTTTCTGACAGAGTGGTGTTGTGTGAACACAGAAAAGATGAGAGGCATTGTGGGAAATTCCTTCATCCTGTCTTGTCCTTATTCACCACAACACTGGAATAACACCAAATTCGTCTGCAAAGGAGAGCAACGCGAAAACTGCACTGATGTGTTGTTGAATCAAAGTAGGTTCACTCTGCAAGACAACAAGTCCTCCAGCTTTTTCTTGGTGGAGATCACAAAGCTGGAAGAAGGTGATGCTGGAACATACTGGTGTGGTTCTGATTCAAAATGGAGCGCTGGAAACTATACAAAGATAGAGCTGTCAGTAGGTAAGACTGCGTCAGCTACCTATGATTAAGAGCTATTTGATGAGCATTTTAAATACATCTATTCTGAAATAGAAATTTTATCAGAAAACAAAAACCATTAAATGTCAATGAAGCAAATTTTCTACATCAAACACATAAAACAAATTTACATTCTGTCAAGTTTACCTGATTATAAATTATGATTAACAGAATGTGTAAATTGCAATAAATTTAGTTTATCTGTAAGCTATGGAAGCTGGTCACACAGGTTTGATTTTATTATAATAATCCAGGCTGCTTTCTTGGTAAATGTTGTTTCATCAATTATTCTAATGACTCTTTAAGCAACACAACAGATAAATATCTGTGTGCAACAGCTAGTAGATTTTGCGTTTGTATTGCATTAGGGTCAGTTGCATTTATTGATAATAGGACAGTAACAAAAGAAAGGCATAATATTTTTACTTGTGTTTTGGTTAGATCTAGAATTGTAGATCTACGATTCTAACCAAAATACAAGTAAAAATATTATGCCTAGATCTACCAGTAGATCTACAAGTTTCCTTTTGTTCTTTCTTTTCAGGTCCTGCCTCTCTTAACCTGGTGGCTTACATTGTTCCTGCTCTCCTCTTTCTCTTTCCTATTTTATTTGCTGTATTTATAACACATAAATGCAAACAGAAAGGTATGCATTGCATCTATTATAAGAAGAAGCTTTAGAAACACATATAACTATTAATCAATAACAAAAAATCTGTGTTCCAGAAGCTGAAGCAAGGAAAGACGAGAAAAGAAGAAAGTTTGACACTCTGGAGATGGTGGGTGCCAATAATGTTAAAAGGAAAGAACCTAGAAATCCATCCTAACAGGGACACCAGAATATGTGGTTGTGTGTTTAGATGAAACTGATTTCTGTTCTGTTTTTGCTTTTAACCTCAGAAAAGGCTGCTTTCCAATAAATTCAAAAACAGATGACGAAAAAAGTATCTAACAACTATCAGTCTGAAGTTGGTCAAAAAGTATTTTCTGAAGTTTTGGGTGAGAGCCATTGTTTACAAATAGAGAAAACATGGACTATTGGTGAGTCTTACTGATATCAAAAGTGCATCAATCAGTCCTTCAGGAAGCAAAGAGGAGTGGGGCAAAGTTCCTCCACATTGATGTTAAAAGGCACATTGTACATCCCTGATGAGGATTGTTCCTGCCTAAGGTGATACAACAAATAATTAGATTTAGGGTGTGATTACATATTCTCATGGGTTGGCTTGGATCACATTTTTTCTTTAATTAAATTAAATCCTCACAATATAAACAAATTTTCTGTGTACTGAATTTTGTCCTTTATCATAAACTGGGTTTTCTCCTCAGGTTTCTGTCAAGCCAGAAGACTCTGTTTACGAAAACTCCAGTCACTTTGATAAAGCAGAAGATATCCAAGAACAACTTTATGAAAACCTCAAAGCAACAACAGACGCCCACTCTGTCTACATGTAAAACGGATAAACCCCACAGTTAATTGTTGCCTAATTTTTTACATTTTTATTTCTTACTGAATCTTTTTGCAACAGTAGATTCCACACTTAACTAAGTAATATATATTTAACTTAGGTAAATATATAAATGGTACATATTATTGTAATTGTTCTCCAGCATTTTAAAGTTTATACTCTCAGATCAAAACATAAACACATGAGAGAACTTTATTAACTGTCTTGGCGGTTTACAAAAAATGATGACACAAATACCAGTGTGACTCCAGAAACATTAGATCAGTAGAAACAAATAATGCTACTATTGCAATGAAAACAATGTTTGTACAGTCAGGAGGTAGTTATGTCTCAGTTCAGCTGTTTCATCCTTCTACCAGGGGACGTGTAGACGACTGAACTAGAACTAAAGTTACTCAAGGTTCTGGTTGTTGTCCATAGATTCACCAAGTCATCAAGCCAGTATGTTCCAGCGCTCTTCCACCCTCGAAGAAATTGCTCACCCCATGATCCTTCCAGCAATAGCCAAAAATGCATATGAAATATGTCAGATTAGGGCCCTAGACACTTTGCTGTGACAAGAGCGATGCAACTACTGTTGCATCGCTCAGTAGTTGCGCGATGATGTGTCAGGACAAAAAGGGGGAAAAAATGTTTTCCCTTTTTGTGGGTAGAGTGATGTTTTCATGAAAACATTTGTGAACAAATACAGAGAAATGTTGTAATACAGTAGCAGTTAAAAAGTTAATAATTAACAACAATTTGAAGTTGATGTTCATGTGACACTTATTGTAAGATTTCAGGATTCAAAAGGCTGGATGATGAGTATGTGTCTTATTGTTGTTAAGGTGAACTGCTTCAAAGAATGGTTCACTGTAGAAGAATCTGTGTTGATAAAAATAAAGTAGTGCTTTACTCATGACACCACTAGATGGTGGTGTGGCTTTGACAACGTCCTCTGAATGCTGTAAATGTCTCTCGTTGGTGACATGTTTCATTGATAGTAGACTAAGGAAGTTAGAGCACATCACCTCACTTCTAAAATCCTTACACTGGCTCCCGGTAGCTCAGAGAGAAGACTTTAAAATACTTCTGCTAGTTTATAAATCACTGAATGGCTCAGAATTAAAACATATTTTTAATGCTTAGTTAGTTTTATAAATGCATGATACAGTTTCAGTTAGTTATTAGCTTCTAGTGATGTCATATTAACAAAATTCTTAAATCTTAGATTTTTCTTAGAGCTAAAAAATTTTTAAGAATCTAGATTTTTTTTTAGATTCTTAAAAAATCGAAGACTCTAGATTTTCTTCACTGTATTTATATTCCAAAATATTTATTTATACGGTAAAATTCTGGAAACCACAACTGCCGTATTTTTTATAAATAGGAAACAATTTTTTTAAAGTGCAGATAAGACACATTAAAAAAAAGAACAAAAGAGGAAGTAATGTGTTTTACAGGCTCACTTGAGGAACAGGCTGGGTCATGAATGTTCATTGCGGTGCTGAGGTGCGAGGGCCATGCATCGCTCCTCTGTCTGTGAAAAGACACTTTGATGTTGACAGATAACTGCAAGAAAAAAAGAACAAATGACAAGTGTTCAAAGCTTCTGATGCACCCTGGTAAAAAAAAAAAGTATACTATACTTCAAACATACCTTCATTTGTGAAAGTACACTTTAAGTATGCTAATTATTAAGTGTACTACCTATAAGTATATCTGAAGTATACTAAAAAT
>CAEGAF010181059.1:0-16731 GCA_903067075.1 Micropoecilia bifurca | reverse complement strand
GTATCCATAGTCAGGAAATTAAAAGCCTTGTAAGTGAGGAATATATATATATATACACACACACACACACAACTTCACAATTCATCTCTTTTTATTTGATACATGTTTTAACATAGTGACAGAAGAATTTCATACTTGCAGCCTCCTAAACCAATCACTTTAAGAATTTTTGTGAGGATTAAGAGACTCTGAATTTACATTGCTGCTCAATTTGGTTGAACTCAATCTTCTTTGTCACAAACATTTTTATAGATTGTTGAAAATGTATTCATTTGTTTAACCATTATTTTTACCAGGAGGTCCTTGAGCTAAATTTTCTTCTGTAAGAGTGGCTTGGTCAACAGGGAAATTTGTATACAGAGTACAAATTGTTAAAGTGAGTCTGACATAAATCAATTGTAAAAACTATCTCACATCAGCATAAAAAACAAAATAATATATTTGGAAGTTTTATCGCTTTCAGTTGCAGTCTCAGAGGAATTAATGACATGCAGCGACTTCCATGAACGTTTTTCAAACAAATACAGGGATGGGTTTTTTCAGTTTTCATAACAAACACTCTTGCAAAAGTGTACATTGCAAATGCACATGTATAGCACAACTTTGTTTTTTTCATTCCCATCATAGCCTTTCTGAACACATACAACATTTCATTGGACCTGACAACTTATTTTGATTTATAATCTATCAGAAGACAACTCCTGATGGAAGGACACCTGAGGATACAACATCCTTTCCTTCTTCAGTCATATATCACACTCAGGTTTAACATCTTTCATTATCTGTTCCAACCCAAATGCTCTGAAACATTATATAAGCCCCGGCTTGCAGGGCAGCTTGCATGACATCATGAAGATTTAACCATTTCAAACCTTACCTAGTCTTTCGTTCTACTTGTTTGGCATTTTGAATGTATTAATTTTTTTCATTTTGTCAGTGACATAATTATAGATTTCCTTCACTATAAGGCTGGCTTTCTTTTTTTTTCTCCTTGATATAAAAACCTCACACACCTGGCAGGTGATTTTCATGAGGGATTTAAATCCAAAAGAAAATGAGTCTCTTGTCTAAGCAGCAGTTTAGAAAGTCAAGCAGTAAAATTCAAACTGGACCATAATTTTCTGATTACAAGACAGGAAGACAGTCGGGTGTTTGCATCTGGAATCAGATGCTGTGCCAATGAGTTGTCCACAGGTTTCAGAGGCATTTATAGCTGGTCTCTTGGGGTATCAGGTGTTTAAGAGAGAAGTTGCTACCTATTTGCAAACAATGTCCCTGAATCTATTCCTGCTTGGATACAGAATACATAGTTATTTTCCTTTGAATATGCACATGTTTTCCATCTTTGCCTTTAACACCAATAAATCTGGGCAAAAAACTTCTTGGACTAGAATTTTAAAAAACTATGAATCGATCTTTAAGTTTTAGTAGTGATATGGCACAGTGGAAAATATTAAATTAAATAAAATGTTTGTAATCAATAAGTCATAATCATATTTTGATCACATTTTTTATGAAACAGCAATATTTTACTCAATAAAAATCTTTTTAAATTCAAAAAAGATTCTGAGAAAATGCAACCCTCTTCAATTTTCTGAAGAAGATTTTTGTTAGACTTCCTTTCATGAAAAGAGATGTTCATCACCCAGGTCAGGGTGGAGGTGATGTGGATGCCCAGGATGCCGTCCACATCTTCCGCCACCTCCTCCTGAATGAAGAGAGGTGGGTGGTCTGACCTCTTGGACCTTCCTCACATCTTCTATGACCTCTTTAGTCTCGTTAGTGTTGAATACCTGATTGTTATACTAACACCACCTGGGCAGCTGCTGAATCTTTTTTCTGTGGTAGTTCTCATCATTGTTTGTTGCAAAATTTGTTTAGAAGTGTGTTTGTGTGGATAGTGTGAAACAGCATACACAGCCCTGCGGTGTGCCTGCGGTAGGACCAGTGAGGATGATGTTTGGTCTCCCATTCTCACCACCTGAGGCTGGTTGGTGAGAAATTCACAGACACAGAAACACACTGATATTAAAAAAGTCCCAGGTTGTAGAGCTATCAGGTTATATGGGGTTATAATGTGAAATAATCACCTTTAGTCCACAGATAGTAGTCGAACTATAGTAATTGTCATAATTCTGTAAGTGTGTCTGGGCTATGTGTAGTGCAATGTAGGCGGCATCCTCTTGTTTAGATGGATTAAGGTTGTACTGCAGTTTTAAAGCACTGTTGTACTGAATGGGTCCAGCAAATCTTCACCGTGATTTTGCAACTTTCAAAGCAACATCCCCACCATCTGAGGAAACTTAAGAATGGTGAGATTAAATGACTCAATTCTTTTAATGGATTCTTTTTTCTATAGTCAGTCACTCCACAAACATGGTGTTATGACTATTCCAGCACTACTTTTCACCTAGCCTGGCCATTGCTGTGCTACTCAATTCCATTCATCTGGAATTTCTCTCAGGATGCATTTCATTCCATCCTGGCCAATCAGTGTAGTTGTGAACATTGACATCTAATTTCTAATATGTTTTTGAATTGCAGTCTGTTTATGACTGTAGTTTTGCAAAGGAAAGTAAACCTGCAGCTCTCTAAACAATAATCTCGTTTGGCTGGGCACTTTTCTCTTTGCAGTGGGGGATGGATTTTTTTTTCTTTTGGTGGGGGGCGGAGGGTCAACAGTACATGCAATTTCCAGCAATCATTTAAAACTTCAACAGATTTCATGCCTCCAGCAAGCAATTATTTCTCAATACGCAAAGCTCCAAACCCTCTGTAAGAAGGAAAGGGCAGATCAAGGAAGTGGGTTTTACCCGGCTACTTTTCCCCTAACATTACAGAACCCAGTTAGTCAACTACTTTCAATTTAATCTTCTTTTTTGCCCCGATGTTTTTAACTTTTGTAATGTGTGAGTTATTTTTGAAGTGCTAGTTGGGGTGCATTCCCTGCTATGGTAGCAACACAGTTTCACTCCAAAGTCCTCAGTTCTATTGCCCTGCTTGGGTTTTATGTTTTCCTTCTCCAACCAATGTGGATCCATTCTTCATTACTCCCATGACAAACACTTGCACCCAACACATTTCTTACTTTGTGTTTCTGATTTGTCCATTTCTAATTTATCTGTCTTAGAGTTCTGTAGAGGACTTTGGGTGCTGAGGGGGTTGGCGACATGACGAGAACAGCACATAGCTACCTGGATAAGTAAGAAGGAAGCTCCAAGTGCTCAGTATATGCAGAGCTCCCATCACTGTGAATGCCTCCAATATGGCTGCACATCTGGGACTTTTAGAATTTGATGATGTCAGAGAAAACACCATGTAATGACCAAGCCTCATATAACACAGACTTATCCTCAAAGACATCTGGTGAACTTAAAACTACTTAACTCTCAATATCTTTATAACCAAGGAAACCACAATTTTCCTTAAAAACAGCATAGAAATTTATTGGTCTAGAACTTTCTGACTTGGCAAGAAAGTTCTGGCAAGCATGTAATGCTTATCTTTCTAGTGTTGGATTGAAAGTCATTAAAGAAACAGTTCATCTTGCTAATAATATTTTCTACTCTCTACTACCATGGAAAAAGTTAAAAAAGCACCAGGTCCAGCTCCAGACAGTTCTGACTTAGTGTTTCCTCAGGCAGTGAGGAACTTCAACTCTCCTGAACCCTCATTATCTGCTTTCCTTCATAAGGTATGTCCCTCTGCATTTTGTTGCCAAAACAACTGACACAATCCAGTCCAGATCTTCTGATCTTTTATGGAAAGCTCAATTGCCTTTATATGAATCCATTTTTTTGTTGTAAGATGTATCCCACTGCCTTGTGAGTTTTGAGTAAAACCACCAAGGTAAATTACAGGTGAGCTTTATCTTTTTTGGGAACAAATATTTTAGCTGAATTGGCATTCTCAATAACATACATTCATTGTTGCTCTATAACTTAATGATGCATTAGACACTTGGGTATTTGCTTTGGGTCGATATCATGCCTCCAAAGATATTCCACGTCCATGTCGGGGTCTTAGGAGTCTTAGTATGCTACTTAGACAACACTCTGCAGCTACAAAAGCACAAGTGCGTTTGTTATTGTGCACATGGGAAATGCAGCGAAATAAAACTGCAGATGTCTGCCTCATGAAATATTTTAGTCAGATTAGTTGTCATGAGATCAATACTGTAATTCACTTTAGAAACAGCATCCTGGCTGAGGTTGAGCATTTCAAAAGTCAAGATGTTGCAAAGTTCAGCACTCTAAATGAGTAAATTAACAGTTAATATGGATAATAAACATTGTTTTCAACTAAACATTTGCATGTGCTTTTGAAAAATGTTTTCAAATAGAAATTTGGCAACCCATCCATTAAGTATGTCTAAATAAATCCACAAAAATAATTATGAAGAGATGAAAAAGAAATCTAAAAATTCCAGTTTCCAGTGGTCAGAGTAATGTGTTCCAAATGCTTGAAGAGTTTTATTAGTCAAATGATTAAAGAAGTGGATTATGTCTTTTTCCATTACCTTAAAAGCAACATGAGAACATAATATAATTTATTTGAACGTTTAAATATGTGGTTTTTATGCCACACAATTTTTTATTAAATGCAGGATTTGAAACAATTTTCAATTGTTGAATTTTATTTTGAAACACATTTTAACTTTAGGTCAAATCACATAAGCTGACATCCAATATAGTGTTAACTCTTTTTACCAACTTCTAAATTTCTTCATTGTCAATATTGTCAGTGTTGCTGCAGTGTTGACATCTTATTTTCCTTCAAGATCAGTGAAACGATGGCTAGTAAAACTCCCAGTCCCCTCTTCCATCATTCTCCCAGAGTCATCAGCCACGTAGATGGGATTCCCTGTGCTTTTCTGGTCCAGATTCCCAGTCTGCTTTTTTTCCACTCTTCTTTCCCTCTTTCTTCCAGCCAGTGGTTTCCAAAAACAGAGTTATGTGTATTCCTTAATGCTTTAGTTTTTTTTTCCAAAACAGAAGATATTAAAACTGAGAAAAACATTTGAACATATGTATTTAATCAGATAGTAAAATGTGGAAGAGCACACACATTTGTAAGTTTACCAGATAAACTAGTGGTGAGACAGTGTATGTTTGTGAGAAAAGCCTATGAGCACAGTATAGATTATGATGTGTGTGTGTGTGTGGGGGGGGGGGGGGGGGTGTATGTAATTCCAAGCAAAATCTAAATGCACTTCAATGGGTTTGGTAAGTCTTTAAAAAAATACATGGCTGTACAAATGTGTTTGTCTTTTCTTTGTCCTACAGAAACGTTTTCAGTTTCATTATAAATGTGTCAGTAATAGTTGAATTTTTCTTACCTTGGGGGACTTTTCATAATATTACATCAGAATGTGCACAATTGAAAATATGGATTTGTGGATTCCTAAAATTCTACCCAGTGGCAAAGTAAAGCTTTCAAAGATGGGGACAGGTTAAACTTCATTTGAACTGTGTTTTTTGGAGTTTGATTGACATTAACCACACCCCTGTTCCTTTTTTTTTTTACATTTGTTATATATGGGGTAAACTTTAGAAAGCCTTCTATCCTGTTGACTTATGCAACACAAAACTAGTGATCATCTTAGTTTGTGGAAAAGTTGAAAAAGGTTAAAAATTCTGTGGAGCAGCACACAAAGAGGGAGATTTGTTGAGTTTATAAGCACAAGTCTTTATAACTTAATTTTCTCTTATGAAATGGTACATTGATGAATAATTCTCAGATAGTGTGATGGCATTTTAAAAGTATGACTATGTGTTCAGAGACAGTACTCTGCATACTTGGTTTTAATGAATGGTTTCTTGACCTGCTGCTGATTTTTCATCTAAGTCCAGTTTGTCATTTTCCTCTGACTTCTGATATGGAAAAGACAATTTTATCCACTCAAACTTCTCTGTGACTTTATTTTTCTGATCTCTTTTTCAAAGTATTCTCTGTAAACTCATGAGATGGTGTAAATCCCAGCAGATCAACTGTGTTTGAAATACTTACAATCCTGTCTGGCACCAACAAGCACACAATGTTCAAAGGCACTTAAATCCCATCCCTTTTTTCAACTTTCAACTTCTCCTTGTACAGATTCCTAAATGCATTGAGCTTCAGCTATTTGTAAGCGATACAAGGTGCTGCCAAGTTTAGTTTTTCTCCTCTAAAGTAGAAAGATTCCAGATACATTTAGTCCTTGAAACATACTAAGTAATAAAATGAAATGACAGAAGAGAAAGTATTTGCAAAAGTTGTTTGCTTAAGCATGAGACAGCTCAAAACCAAATGCTTCATGTTTTTGTTCTGCCTTTCTGTCACATTTGAATATTGCGTCCCACTTGTATGCACATGCCTCAAATTCAAATATAAAATGAAAACAAAGAAAACTTTTCATCTTCACAATTAAGTTTCAAAAGACAAGTCTTGTGTCAAAGTTTGCACATACTTTCGTCTTCGTGGTAAAGGTCAAACTCTCACCCGAGTTGACAAAAAAGTACATGTTTTGCTGGAGGGCAAGAATTTAGGAAGATTTACTCAAAAAGAACAAGAGTTTAACCAGGAACAGAATTATTTTTAGAGGTTCTTCTAAGGTTTGAAAGAAACTTTAGGCAATCATATCTTTATTTATTTCAAAAGCAAGACATTTTATGTTTATCAACCACAAAGTATATATAATTTTATTTACAAATAACAGGTTGAATATTATAATGCATTTAGCACAATGGAATTAAAAATGTCAAACAACAAATAAGCATCAAATTTATTACATTATTAATGCTGTGGTTTTCTTTTCAAACTTTAGTGTGAAAACTGATTGTTTCAATCATTGCCTTCAGGTAAGACCTTCTAGTGAATCCACACCTTAATGCAGCTGATAAATTCCTCCATCTGTGCTGACATGCTGAGAACATCTTCCACAGATTTAGCCAAAAGGCTTATACGTCATGATCTGTCAGAAAAAAAAACACGAGACAGCATTAGTCTGTTAGGATAACGGAGTGCAAGTAAATATTATACTTCACTTTGTTTAGCTTCTTTTTATTTAAAATGCTTCTGATGACCGCACAGTTAAAAAAGAAAAAAATCAGGGTATATTTTAATTGACATTTACAAACTTTGATGCATTTCCTTAACCGCATCTAATTTTACTATGTTTTTATAATATCTTGCAGGGATTATAAATACTTCTTTGAGCTAAAAGCTTAATTCTAGTAAAACACTCGCAATGTTTCTCATCTCTGTCTCTTAGATCAGTCGCTGTCTGTCTCTGTGTTGATGTAGCAGACCCAGCATCTTTGGCCTTCCTCCTACATTTTCCTGTCAGTAATATTTTATTGTCCTGGGAAGCAGCCCCACCGAACCTCGCGTGTGTTTGTGAGTCTTCCATTCCTGGCTTTGTCATTAGAAAGGCTCATCCTTAAAAGTTCTTTACATTTCAATAGTTTCCGGGTTTATTTGCAACATGCGTGGTACGGCATTATCTGAAAAGCATCAGGAGATTAAATAATATTTAAATTAAATAACATTCATATTTGATGTACGAGATGAAAGCCTGGTTCACAATAAAGCTTTTTTTGTGCGTAAAGCTCTGCAAAAAAAAAGTTTACACATTAAGCTGACATCTATAAAACAAGGTTCTTTTTAAACCTTTTAGTAGTATCTGCTTTGCTGAGTTTAATTAATCAGCAGGGTGGCTCATGTTATCTAAATATATTTTAGGCATATTTATTGCACAGAAGATGTGTGGTTCAGCATAAGAGCGTTTCTTAACCACATGACTGCAATTTAGCAGCTGAGCCAAACACAGCCAAAACTAAAACTGCCACTCCCTTTAATTGTAATTTAGTGACTAAAAAAAAAAAAAACAGGACAAGTAAACAAGAACGAAAGCAAATGGAATGGGACGGCATGTTAGAGTAAAGTTTTAACCTCCAACAATGGAACCACCGCTGTTAGGTGCAGACTTAATAGGTAGCATGTTTATTTCACTACGCATTGCAAGGGTTTTCTTCTGTTATTGATTTTAATGTAAAACCCCATAGTAACGGCTGTTGCTCTGGAAGGATGAGCCTCCAGCTCTGAGCAGTTCTCCTCACATTGCCTCTCAAATTCTTGGTGCATGTGTTTGTCATTATGGTAGTCGTATAACTTCTGCCTTTTATTCTTTCATTCTGCAGGTGCTCTCGACTAGCCGTTCTAGAGTTTGTCAACATCTCTGTCCTGACAACCAGCAAACACTGATTTTTGGCATTTGGCATTTTGAGAGACGGTTTCTCTCTTTCCAGGGCATCACCTATAACTTTTAACATGTAATCCAAATTCAAATCCATTTCAAGAAAATGAGAACAGATTTTTTATTATTATTTAAGAGCTGAGTTTGGCCTTGACATTGCAATTCAAAACTTTGCAGCTTGTTGGACTTGAAATAAGTTAGATTCCTCGGTTCCATATTTTAGAAGGGATCAACAGTGACATCCTTTTACTTTTTTAACCTTTTTTAAATCCAACTTTGTTTAATTTATGTTGGTGATGGCAATTGATAATGCATGTTTTTAATAAAAAGAAGAGTGTTGTTTCTAAACTCATCTCAGTGATTTACAGTTCATCTTTAGTCATAAACTGAGCCTTGGAGATATGCAAATTTGTTCCAATGCTCATCTGCTTTTCCTCTCTGTTGCCTCTGTGTTGTGATTTGACAGTGAGCTCCAGGCAGAGGTGCTTCTGGCCGAGGCAACGCTGTCCCTCTGCACCTTGTTCTGCCCCCACAAAGATAAACACATTCTCCAGGCAAAGTCCAGTCTGCAAAGAAGTCAACTTTTTTTCCCCCATGTAGCTATAGAACCTTTACAAACTCAAACACAAAGATTTTGTGATTTTCTTCTTGTGACCGGCCCAAACCCACTGACACACCTGCTAACGGTACATTATGTCATAGAAAGTGTCGAATGTTTTTCACATCATAACAAAACTGTTCTTCCATTATAAATGTGAACAAATCTTTCATATTGTGGAAAAATATGATGTGTTTGCACATTCCGCGAACACGTTAGCAGAATGTGTTATATCGACATTCTCTAAAGTCTAAATAACACAATTACTGCGTTTGTATCCATTAAATAAAAAAATTAAATATAATCACATGCTCGTTCACACAACAAGTCCTTAAAAATCATGGCAGGGACAAATGTGAACAGTTGCATGAAACATATTCAGAATTCATCCATGGTTCTCGCACTCAACATCCGTCAGCCGTATCAGAGGAGACGTCAATGTCCTATTTGACATTGGAGCGACAAAGTTCTGATGCTTGGGAGAAGTGATGCATGCAGCTACTTGTTTCAGTTTCACAGAAGAGTTATGGATTCAACACGTTCGAATGTCACATGACTTTTTATGAATTCTGCAATGCTATGAGAGCTCTGGTGGAAAAGATAAGAGAGAAACCTCTTACTGCTTCCTTTGTCTTTTTCATCAATAGTAACATCCAGCTGCTGATCTCGTGACTCGTGTGATGAAGAAAAAGTGTCTCCATTGAAGTTTTGCGAAATGTTTCTGAAAATCTGTGTCATCCTAGTGCAAAAACTTTTAGTCGAAAAAGGAAATTTACTCCTGTAAATTCAATTTAAGCTATTTTATTGAGCATTTCTCTCCCAGTCCTATGCAAAGATTTCAGTTTACGCTTTAAAAAACCAATAAACTGGTTATTGTATCGTTCCACTTTCTTGTGTTCCTAAAAGAACTTTAGCTGCATTACAGTCAGGACGGGGCAACACTTGTTTCTTGTCCTCTTCAAATTTTTATTAAATTCAATTGCACTGCTTCAATTCCACTCACCCAGTTTGCCACAGTCTTATTTGGAAATAAAAGCCTCTTTATCTCAGTTTTTCTCTTCATTCAGACAGTTTAGAACAATTAACAGAACTGAATCTGCTTTTTGACTGTATCAGAATATTGGCACAGGTTTGCTACAGCATCAGCCCACTGATCGTAGGTCTTGTGTTTTTCTTCTCATGACCTGAGAGCAGTGGATTGATCTCAGATCATGAGGCGAGTTGAAACTGTGATTTACTGCGTCTGGATATCAAGCTGCTGTACCTCACATGGAGTTTGCTGTATCTTTGCATCTTAGGCTTAGACGAATCTGCTGCAGGCGACAACGTCTGCTCAGTATATTTGTCAGGTTTCTTCTCTCTAAACACAGACTGAAAAAAAGTCTGTGGGAGAACAATGAGGTCTTGCATTAATTGGAATCATGTGTTCATTATTTACGTTCTCCTCTTTGTCTGGTGTGTATTCATCTCATTCTGTGTGTTGTCATGATAAGTCTCATTCACAAATATTGCGAATACTGTTTTTTCTTGCATATACATGGCAGCAATTACAAAGCATACGTACTGCACTGCTCCATATTGCTGTCAGCACAATAGTTTGCTGTGTTAAATGTAATTATTCTGAACTTTTCTGACAAAACTTGCTTGATACGCTAGCTTGTCCAAGGAGTTATAAATACATAACGTACCACAAAGTGTATAGGTATACACATGAAGTTTAACAAGCATTAAAGCTGCATATCAGCAGTCTTTGAACCTAACAGGTCTCTTTCATGTCTGATGACATTTGGAGTTGCCCATGCAGAGTTTTAAGAGGGACTGGATAGAATTTAAGTGTTTGACTGTTGGCATGCAAGCTGGAGCTGGTCTACTCGGATGATGCTTCTTCCTGTGCTCTTTTCATTTTCTTCTGACCCAAACTGTACTCTAGTTTCAAAGAAGTGGCAAACTTAAAGCTGTATGATCTGGCAAATTAATCCATTAATCTTTTAAAGATTTCACGTGAGATCACGCTGTATTCATCCTATGTAGCGTACAGAAGGAAAAGAAAATAGCAAAGAAACTGCAAGAGGTTAATGGCATTATAATTCATCCTGCTAAAAAAAAATAAGACAATGAAAGTGCACAAAAAAAATGAACAGAAAACGAGAATGAGATAACAGTGTCCTTGTTAAAATAATTTGATTTGAAAAGGCACCAAAATGAGGTTTTAGTTATATGGGAAAACAGAGTCAGCAGTAGCGAGACAGTGGCAAAAACAGTTTTACGAACTTTTTTTATGTTGCTAAATCGACACTGTAAAAGCTAACAGTAAACATATGGAGAGAATCCTCAGAGCAGCTTATGAAAATGAGGACAACTTCACTGTCATTGCAAGTTCATATTGGGTTTTTTGCATAAAATTATCCAAAAGTAAATTAACAACATTATTGCAATTTCATTATATCTTCATCTGTAACCCAGTGTGCGTTTTGAAAAAGGTCGACTCTGAAACTCCTGACAAACAGCTGAGCACCAGCAGTGCGCCGCCTGCTCATCATTTAATATTGGCTGCGTTCCTCATTCCCCACTGGGTTTCATCATCTGTTTCAGTAGCAGGCATTAGCTGGAGTAATGAAATCAGTATTTCTTTAAAATTTAAACAATTTGCAGAGGGAATAAAGAATTTTAAAAAAGAGAGAGAGGACATGAAAACAAAGAAAATAGCAATAGCCAGCTGCATCGTCTCCTGTAAAGAGATTAGTGTCCCAACAGGCTGAGCTGAACATATGGTGCTCATATGTCAACTAACAGCAAGAACACAGTACATGTATCAGCAGCTTGTTTCACTTATGCACATTAACCATTGTTCTACTCACCATGAGAAAATGTTGTAAATTTACAGCTTCCTTTAAGATTCTGACAAAAAGTCTGTTAAAACAACCAACAGGGAGACATGCCATCTACCTTCTGTACAACAGTTTAATTTCATGAACATCAGAGTTACCGTATATATGTAAATCTTAGAGAAATAAAATTTTAAGAAATGCCTATTTTATTCTAAGAATATTTAAATTAGAATGTCCAATATTTGGCCTAAGAGATTTAAACCGGACACAGAAGTGAACTGAGGTCCTTCTGTATCTACTCCACATGCGTGAAGAGCAGGTCCAGTCCCAGCTCTCTGGTATCTGCGCATGATGAATGTTGGAAACCCATCAAAGTGAAGGTGAGATGAGTCTGATGTTTATCACATTGCCTTCAGGCTCAGAGCATCTATCACAGAAAAAAAATCTGGTGGCGATGAGGAGAGTAAAGGAGGCGCTGGATCAATTACTTCTAACACTACAGTGGTTAAATATGCATGCTGCTTTTATTATCCTGGCCAAATTTATGTTCATCTGTGTATGAAAAAGTCATTTAGTAGTCATTTCAGAAATGTTGGAGATAGCATTTTTTACAAGCTTAGACTAAATATATTGATTTCTCTAAAAGGTTTGGATTTACTCAAACCACAAGCCTTATGTTGTCCATGCTTGACTAGACAACCTTATTTAAGATAGGATTTGGCACCATCTACAGATCTTGAAGGCAGTATACACAAAGCTTAAATGAGGTGAATTTCCCCTCTGTTAGACAATAAATGACATATTTGTCAAACTCAAGTTCTAAATCCTGCTTGCGATAGTTTTTGTGTGTGTGTGTGTGTGTGTGTGTGTGTGTGTGTGTGTGTGTGTGTGTGTGTGTGTGTGTGTGTGTGTGTGTGTGGACCTGTAGAGTGATGCAAAAACAACCTTCAAAAAACAGTTGTGTGTTTAAATACTATCAATCAAATTAAAACTGTTTTTTATTTGTACTGCCAAATTTCATCTAAGTGAAAAGATGTTCAGAATTATTTATTTTGTGAGACACTCATTGAATGCAGGGGAAACAATTTATTAATATTTTAACAATTTGTTAATGGGGTTCATCAATACATTCTGTATATTTATAATCTTGATTGGTATGGCATAAATGAAAATAAGTTTGACACCTCTGATAGACTATTTCTATTTTATATTTAAATATAATTTATGTGTCTTCATGTGTCTATCATTACCATTCTGTAATAATGGCAAAAAGCAAATTTGTTAGAGATTCCTCTGCTTCATTGAAGTAACAAACGGGCAGTTACATATAATACCGCAAGAGGGCAGTGATTGAATTCAGATCAAAATAGGCTTAAAGCTATTTTTTCCCTTAAAAGCTCAGTTGTAAATATTGAAGTGGCCAAAAATAACATTCATTACAGACCATAGAACAATTTTTACCTAAGTTATCTTCTTATGTGAAGTTTATTTGAACATGTTTTCTGGTGTTTTTATGCAGCTGTAACGTTGAAAGGCAATTTACAATCTAGTGTTTGACTAGCACTTCCTGTTCACCATGAAAACAAAGTAAAATAAAGAGAAACCGAATCTTTTTTGACAGAAGAATTTTGATTTGAAAGACATGCATATGTATGGTAGCATGAAAAGAAAATATAAGACTTTAAAAAGACGCGGGAGGGAACTATTTAGATTTTAGTTTTATATTATGTTATACTCTCGTGAGAGAGAATTTGTGGGAACACGGCAATATTGACTTGCAACTGATTCTAACAATATGTTTACTGAAAAACCTCCGGGCATCAGAATAAAAAGTCTTCGAAACCCGAGGATGTCCTAAAATCTACACCGTAATAGAGGTTTGACCTCGTTCAACATAATTCCTCAACAACCAGCTTTGACATCAGTGAGGCATTCAATGAGATTAAACCTGCAGGTCCATTCACTTCCGTCCATCTGCGTTTTTCAGGCTTTTATTCTGAAAGTATTTCCCTAAAACTAAAAAAAAAAAATTGAATGGTGTGTTGCAAGTTAAGATCATGACCACAAGATGGCGGCAGACATCAGAGACTAGTTAGTCACTTTTGCCACAACAAATTTTGTATACAGCCGTTAAACTTTGTATAGTTAGTTTGCTTGCTAACTAACTTCTTTCTCTATGTGAGAGAGAAAGATGTCAGAAGGCAATACAACTCAAAGTGTTACTTTCTGCTGCCTTTCACTGGTCACAATGAAGAACTGCGAAAATAATCAGTTCTCGATTCATGTGACTTCAAGTACTTCCTGGTAATACTTTCACAATAAAACCACAGTTCCGCTAGGAAATGTAAAAATAACGTCACTTTTCTAGTCACTGCAGTTTTGCTTCGAAGGGTCACGGATACGTGGTGCGACATCAAAATGAAGCTCTTTACTGGTGGGAGTCAACAAACAGCAGACTCTACTTTAGCGAGCAGGTGTGTCTGACGAGCTAATACTATTCAGTACCTGAAATAAAAGACACATACGAGGACGGCTAGTTGCTAGTTGCGCTGTTCGCAGATACTTGACCCGCTAAGGTAAGAAGCTGCGCATGCTAATGAAGTCACTCAGTCATATTAGCTGTCAATGCCATGTTAAAGCAGTTCTCTGTTTTCTTTTTTTGGACTATTCTTCTTAAATTCAGGCCTTAAAGCCTGTTTTGTTTATACTGACATGCTAGTTGTAGTGGGCTTGAGTTTAACCATCAGTATTAGCATGTTGAGACGCTAATGAGAACATTTTAGACATTTATATATGATGAGTCGCGTAGGCAGTACCAGGAAAGTATTGAGCAACTTGTTGCCTTAAAGTAAAGTTTAAAGGTTACCTCAATACCATTAGTGCTGTTGCTTCCATGATTGTTTATGCTTCTAAAATGTCTTGAAATTCCTTGTGACAGAGGGCATGGAGAAGGCCAAACAAGACGCGTTTGATAACGCGAGACTCCAAGTGATCAAAGATGGCTACGAAAGCGGGTTTGAGTGCATCAACAAAGGGCTGTCGGCAGATGAAGCAGGGGAAAAGTCTCAGGCTCTGGACCTCTACAAGCGAGGCCGACAGCATCTTCTCATGGGCATCAGCGTCCCTTCTCAGGGCGAGGAGTGCGTTGGCAGCTCCTGGGAATCGGCCCGGCGGATGCAGCAGAAGATGCAGGAGACGCTGAACAACATCACCACACGCCTCGCCATGCTGGAGACCAGCTCTGACCTCGAGTCTGCGCCCGAGCAGAGTTCCAGTGGTGGTGCACACGTGTCTTCTGAAGGTCTCTATCCAAAGCTAGACACCAAAGCGAAGCCAGAAAGACCAGCCCCGCCGTGCCTCGCCACAGGAGCTGCGAGGGGCGTAGCTGCGAGCCATAGTCCGGTGGTCCCAGCTGAGCATCCCCCAGCTTACTCTCCCCAGGCTGCTGATGGCCACGTCTCTATCTCCTATGGCACGGAATCGGGAGAGATGTCGGTGGTCGGGGATGATTTCTATAGTCGTACGTCTACGTCCTCGTCGTCTCCTCAGAGTGTGGGTGAGGACGGAGAGGAGCTGCTTTGCATCCCTAATGGTGTTCAGATATTCTTTGTCACACCCGATGGGCAAGTGAGCGCCCCATCGTACCCCGGCTACCTGCGACTGGTGAAGTTCACCAGTGATCCCTCGGACAGGATGCCCAGTAGACCGCCAGCATTTCTGCAGGTAGGACAGGACGCCGTCTTTATACAGGGCCTCAGGTAATGATGATTATAGGCCGCCGTCAGTAGGCCTGTGTCTAAACAACTCTTATTACTTCTGTGTCACTGTCTGATTTTAGTCCATCTTGTGGCCTTTAATCTGACTTTAAGATGGACTCTAGATCTGTTTGACTGGGGTAGGACATTGGTTTGTTAATGATCAATATTCCTTGCCTTGTGTAAACAATCACGTGAGTACCTTAATCCCAATGACTATGATGTCACCCAGCAGAGAATACCAGGTCAGGATTAGACCTGTCACACTGTCTCTAATCACTAAATGCTTTGAATCTGGGTTTTAGAGTTGTGATTAGTGGTACATGGCATCCAGAGGCAATGAAAAGGAATAATCCATTTAAGCAAAGCTTGGGCCTCCAGAGCCAACATTATTGGTTTGTTTTAGAGGTTGTCTGGTCTGTGGACCACTAAATTGATTTGTTTAAAGTGGAGGCTCTGTGTGAACACTACACCCTGATAAGACAAACTAATCAAAGGTATGTCAACAAATTGGTTTATTACTGGAAATACATATTGAGCCAGGACAGAATAAATGTAATGTTGTCTTGAATTATATTTTGTTTTTTGGCTTGTCTTTCTCTCCTGGGTCATGAGGCTGAAATTTTACTCTTCAGTGGGGAATTTCCCGTCGTCCTTCTGTTCCTTTGACATCAGTGATTCACATGAGTGAGAGGGAATAAACCCTGCTTATCCTGTTATGCTGTAACCTTGTTAGACATGCAGCAATCAGAAGACGGCAGTGTTCTCTAAATCGAGCTTGAAAAAAGCCCTAAAAACAACCTCTGCCTGTTAATATTTTATATTTAATGTTGTTTAGGCTTAAAGAATATGGTTGTGTCTCAGAAAACCACCATCTCTTGTGTCACTTTCAGGTATTTTCCTAACTGTCCTTTTTCGTCATGACAGGTGTGTGACTGGCTCTACCCTCTCATGTCTGTGAACTCTCCAGTGCTGGAGTGCAACACCGGAGTTTTCATGTTTCCGGACATGATGGCGCCGGCGCCAGGTTACTACGTCGGGGTCGTGTTGTCGTCTGAGCTCCCGGCAGCAGACCGAGCCTTGTTTAAGGACCTGCTCTCTCAGATGACAGACCTCAGGGTTCAGGTCAGTGTAATGTCTGCATCGACACCAACACCACTAAAAAAAAAAAAAAAAAAAAAAATATATATATATATATATACACACACACACACACACACACACCGTATTTTCCGCACTATAAGGCGCACCGGATTATAAGGCGCACCTTCAATGAACAGCCTATTTTAAAACCTTTTCCATATATAAGGCGCA
>CAEGAF010181053.1:0-15263 GCA_903067075.1 Micropoecilia bifurca | reverse complement strand
ATATATTTACCATCTTGTAAATATTAATTATATATATATATATATATATATATATATATAAATATATATTTTTTTTTTTTTTTGCTTTCTAATGTATGTAGAATACATGTTGATAGGTACTAAGAACACACAACTTCAATTAAAAAAATAATTATCTGTAAGTTTAATATCGTATTTATAGAAAGCATCCTTGCATTTTATGACTTTGTCCTCCAGCGGGTTATAAAATACAATTCATTCTGTAATTTGCGCACACATCAAATATAGATGCCACAGACCAACGTATACAAACTTAAATGAACCTCCAGCTACATTATCTACAAAACACACCACAAAAGCAATTCTACTGTATTACAGCCTATTGATTTGCTCCGTGCAGCAATAACAGCTGCCGACTATTGATTCCAGTTAATTCAGTTTACAATATTTGGAGCACTTTACTGGGCGTCTCGCTAAGCTTAAAAGTCGTTGTTTTTGACTAACGTAGGCTTTACCACAAGTACATGAGGTACTTTTTAAAAAAACAACATTTGCATAAAAATAGTTTCTTGATCCTATGTTCTCTTGTCCTGAAACTTTAGCATTTGTCATCATAAGTGAGGAGGGAAGCTGCAAAATATTTGTGTCCACCCTTTAGCCAAAACACTTGAATCCATTAACTCTCATTTTAAAGATGTATTTCTTGTGTGCTGCATCCCTCACTATTCTAAGTTTCTTGAAAAGGTCATTTCTATCCTGTTAGAAATGAAAATCCTTTAGGAAGAGATTCTCTACCCTTTTGTAACCTTTACACAAGAAATCCCATCGGGTTGACTCATTGTGCAGCAGAGGGGCTCATAAATCTATATCCTATGGAATGGACATATCTAATCAATGGCTTTCGGTGCTCGTCTCGTCTAATCACCTCGTCCCCCCCATTGATCATGACAGTTGGGACAGAACTATGGACGCAATTACCAATCACAGCGCATTATGTACATGCTGGAAAGCTTGTAGCGGCAGCATTTCTTGCTTTATGTGTTAATTGAGCTGCTGTGGGAGTAAATGGATCGGGGAGTTCAGGCCTTTCGAGCTGAAGTGTAAAGCCTGTGTGTGTGTGTGTGTGTGTGTGTGTGTGTGTGTGTGTGTGTGTGTGTGTGTGTGTGTGTGTGTGTGTGTGTGAGATCTTGTGTGTCTTTGACAGGAGGGGGTCAAATGTTCCCTGGGGCCTGCAGCCACTCCTGACCTCCCTGCAACACCAATTTAGCCATCAGTTACTCCGTGCACGGCGTGGCGTGGGCCGTCAGTGGCTGTAGACGTGAACAGGTGACATCTTAACTAACTCTGCTTCTATCAATTAGAGTGAGGAGGAAAGAGCCTGTGGCACCAAGGGAAGGCCAGAGGTCAAAGAGGGACACAAAAGAAACAGACTTGTGAACAGAGGAGGATTAGAGATGCTGTGAATAGGGTGGCTGTTTAGTCAAAGAGGATCTTCAGAGACCTTATGAGGAATTTTACCCCCCATACTATGAATGACGTTTAATGGGAAATAAATGAAGAGAGAAAACTTATACTGATAAAAAAAAACACCAGTGAAGCATGGCAGGGACTCAGTAATGCTCTGGGCTGCTTTAACTCTTCACGTGCTTCACGTATGTGGAGTACAGGGACCAATTATCAAGAAATCCTGGGAGAGAAAATCACAATGTAAGGAAATGAAGGCTCGAATGTCACTGGATCTTCAAACAGGAAAGTGAAAAAGTTCATATCTTAAAGACTGTCAAAGTTTTCCTTTTTCAAAAGAAGGTCTGGAATAGAATAACCATCTTTGATCCCTGGCTCAAACTCTTATTGAAACCTCTGGTGGGATTTGATAAAAGATAGGTGCAAAATGAATGAGCTTCCAAGTAATGAAGATAGTTATTGTGACTTTTACATGTGGAATTCTGTGTTTAAATTGGAAAAGCCACTTTTTATATTGGTTGTGTTGAGCAATTTACATTGTTTTTGTTTCGTTTATTTCAACGACTTTTTGGTTTAAACCCTAATTTGCAGGTTGAACTGAATTTTAGGTGCAACTCTACCTTTTAACACAAACACTGAAATGTTTGCAAAACACTGCAGAAAAACATCTATATGGATTAAAATCACATTTTGGCTGTTAAATAGAAAAAATAAATGCTGGTGCTCTGTTTTATGCCCATCAAACCATTGATACAGATGAAACAACATGCAAAGTTTACACAGCTCAGCTCATTGTGTTAAATATTAAGAAGGGTGTTTTATTATGTAAAAATTGCTTCATGTTTTACCACCAAAAGGTTGTATCATAACCAGTTGAGGAACCTTTTCTTAAAGGTTTTTAAAAGTGTCTTTTGAGGCTTAAGTTCTGTTTTGCAGGTTGTTGTGTGCTTCCTCTCCACCGGTTTCCATGGAAATGTGAGATTCACCATAGCAACCACAACTCACAATTTTTTTGAAACTTTGGGTGTGTCCAAAATGAGGGACTTCTTCCTTCAAAGGCCACCTTTAAACGGCGATTATGTCAAACTCCTTGGAATACGGTCCACAGATTATTTTCACTAGATTTGAAAGATGGCTCTGGTGTTTTGTTTTTCACAACTTTTCCACCTTGTCACAAGATCCACGGCAGTTTGAATTGGGCATTATTACCCTTCTAGCAACGGTGGCAAAGAGAGAGCAGAAGATGAGTACAGTTTTAAATGTTCTCAACTCTCTACTTTTCTTTATCCAACACATTATTTTGGTGCAGCTTTGACCCTTGACATGGCTAAAATAATGAAGGGTTAATGTGTTTTTCAGCTACAGGTGCATTGGCAACAACTTCTGTGCTATATTAACTTAACTTTCATTGGGTTTTTAACTGCCTTTCTTATTTCTTGTTCTTTGCCAACGTTAGCAATTTCAGGACCAGTTTGCTGCTTGACAAAAAATATGCCCACACTCCAGAGAAGACAAAACATTAATAAATTAAAGTAAATATTAATAAACAGACTAACAGAGATTTTAATATAAAAGCTGACATTCTAATACATACTTGCTGTTTAATAGGTGTTCCATCACACTCAGGCTGAGATGTAGATGTAGTGAGCTTCG
Source organism: Micropoecilia bifurca (assembly GCA_903067075.1). Taxonomy (NCBI): domain Eukaryota; kingdom Metazoa; phylum Chordata; class Actinopteri; order Cyprinodontiformes; family Poeciliidae; genus Micropoecilia; species Micropoecilia bifurca. The sequence goes on along the minus strand of CAEGAF010181053.1, from coordinate 12,167 downwards.
TGTGTTTCAGACGGAGCCTCATCAATCTTAGCAGTGCTGTCCCCTCAACAAAAAGGAGAGGAAAGCAAATTGCTGTATTTAATTAATGCACTGCCTCCTTTGTTCCACTGCTGCTCAGCATCTTTCAGTCTGCAGTCGGAGAGAAGAAACAGGAGAAACTCACAAAGCACAAACAGTGTGCAAAAGAGAGGCAAAAAGATGGAGTCAGGAAGAGAGAGAAAGCCGGAGAGGGTCTAAAAAATGAATGGTCGAGCAGAACAAGCTGCATCCATCGGCAAACTTTATAATGAATGTGTAAGTTTGGCAAGCATGATGGATGAGTTGAGAATAGTGTTTGTCACAAATGCAATCTTCTTTGAATCGCTCCGCTGTTTCCAAGTTCAGGACAAGAGCTTTTGTGCTGTTCTGAGGCAGACCGAGCGGCGCCCTAATCGGGTCATTAACGTTTAATGATCTGACAATTAGCTCAACGACTTCAGAGCACACATGTGTAACTAATTCCTCATATCAGTTGTGTAAATGTTAATCTTGGTTGACGTTTACATTAACATATTGGACAATTAAGACAAAGCTACAGCATATTCAATTATGTTTTTAAGTGATGTTTTGTGGCTGTGAAGCTGAACTGACATAAAGCTTCGATGCTGGTTGTGGTGAAGTAAATTTACGTTTTCAAAATTCAGCAGATAAAACGATTTTCACAAACATGCAATCAATTAATACTTTTAATGTGAGGCTGTAAATGTTAAATAAACTTTACAGTAAAAAATACATTTTTTTAAAGTTTTTCACAAACTCTCAAACAAACATTTTTGAAAAATATCAAAGCAACATCCCGAGAAATCAACTAGGAAGTCAAAACGTGGAAGCATATTGGTCTTTCAAATGAACATTGGCCCTATGTATACTGGAAAAAAAGCTACAATGTCTTATGGGAAACAAAATTAATGTTTCAGACAAAAGCCCTGATATCAGTCCAATAGAACATCTTTGGACCAAACCAAAACATTTTTCAAAATTAAAGCCGACTAATTTGATAAACTTATGGAATGGTATCCAAAATGTTTCACTCCAGCTAAAAAAAGTTAATTATACAAAATTCCGTATTTAAAAGTGTTTTAATTATGAATAGAAGCTATAAAATGTCTTTTACTCTTTGTCATTCATCAGAAAACATTTTGGTCACATAGATAATCTAAAACATCAAATACGTGTTTTTGCGTGCATGTCATCTGTTTTCAACTGTATCTTTTATGGGAACTATTGTTCTCCTGTTTTCTAAGCAGAAGAGTTTTGTCAGTGACGATGTTCTTAGTCTGGAGTAGAAGAAAATGTTTCAGAGATGTGGGCCGGCTGCTCGGCCCCCCATCAATATCATGTAGCAGTGGCCTGCCATGCATGTCCTATCTGCTTGGATCAATAACACTGACAGTTTGCAAACCCACAGCAAACCACACATCTTTACTTCCCCCTTCTGAGGGATTAAAGTCAATCTCTTCAACATCATTATCATGCATCCCTTTACTGGAACGTCAATCATTTCTTCAGATTCTGCTGTCAAGATTAACTCTGAGACACAACAGAACATGTTAGGTTCTAAAATAAAATCAAGATCTTTGAGAGTATGGCAGTGATGATGACCCAAAATGTATCACCAGACTTTATTTAATGGCTTATATCACAGCGTGTTCATGTTTTAGAATAGCCTTGTTAGACCTTATAGCAAAATCTAATCATTTATGGTCAAAGATTTGATCAATCCAGTCCGAAAGAGTCTCTGGGCTTGTGTTGCTCATATAGATGAACCCCAAAACACTTGAAACTGTAGCTCTGTTGCAAAATGTGTTTCAACACATTTTGCAACAGAGTTGCTGAGTTACTCTGAGTTGCTGAGTTTTGAGACAAAAGCTCATCTTGTTTAGCAATTTCTGTAGAATATTTTGAAAACCACTTAACTTTTTCCATTCGTTTCCCAATCACGCTCCCAATCATCTTCTGTTGGCCTGTCACATAAATTCCTAAGAAAAGAATCAGTGAAGTTTGAGGTTGTTACTTGATATCATGTAAGAAATTAAAGAGGCATGTTTTATGACACAGCACCGCTCAAAAGTCCTAGTTTGTCATCATTTTGTGTGCTTTTACTTCAAGGAGGCAAGCCTTATTTTCTCACCTTTTTTAACATGGCATGTTTGCTCATATCGTGCCAAACAGAACAAAAAACAAGAAGTGAAGCATCGATCACACTGAGTCAGTATTTGCTTGATTTTGTCCGTTTGTTTTTATCTTTTAAAACAGCTGATTTAATACATTGACTCTGGGTATTCCTTGATGTCTGACAGTTTTTGTTTTCATTTGTCCCCTCATTTTATTGTGCACATCACATTCAGATACAAGCAGCAGGCAGAAATTAAAAGAATACATTTTTTAAAATAAGCTCCAAAATGCTGGGAACCTTTTGATCAAAACTGCTTGAAAATTAGTCCCAGTTTACATATCTAATAGGGTTTAAAACTCTGCACAAGACTTGACTTTAAATATTTTAGTAACACCTGTTCTTGTCAGTTTTGTGGCACATACTGTGAAGCAGATCTACAATATGTGTAAAGATCCATGGCACCCCTGTGAATAACAAGAAAACATCCCACATATAGGTCAAAAACAACCAAAGGAGCCGTGCCACACGCTGCAGGTCTCTGTGGAAAAGAGGACATGTGGGATGAAGGGGGAAGAGAAAAAAAAACAGGAGAGAGAAAGGAGAAGGTGTTCACCTTGAGAGTGCTCATCCATTACAGGAAGGCTGAGGCCCGCTCTGTCACACTGTCACAGTGATGCCACCTCTACACCACCTGAAAGGTCACCTAGCAATTCACTGCACTGCTTTAAACGCACACGCACACACACACGCCACACACACACTATTCATGCATTTACAGAAAGGCAGATGGACGCACTCCCATCTGTTGCCCTGCCATGGTAAAGTCATGCCTGCAGCCACAAATAAGCATGAGAAAAAGATGATGTTCAACCTGCCAGTTTTAAACTAAACAAAACAAAAATAAAGCAAAAGCTTTTGAAGCTTAAAAGGAATCCACATATTGGCAGATTTGTTCTAAAGTCCTCTCCTAAGTAGTTTTATATATATTTTATATACCGGGCCAGACAACATGCATTTAATAATTATCGCAGAGGGAAAAACAACTGAACAGGTGGAATTGCTATTCAGTGTTGCATAACATGTTGCAGGGGAATTTACAAAGGGAATTATTCAATTTAACTGGTAGAAATTTCCAAAGAATGTTGTGAGGCATCTGTAGTGGTCATGACCCGTTTCATACATGTGGACACATTTGACACATCACTTTTGCAGAGGGCCATCATCATGACCCTAGGATGAGCCAAAATAATCTCTCACTATGCAACATGTTCCTGAAATTGTTAAACCCAACAGTATTTTTGAACCTGAAACTGTCATGAAGTTTTTTTTTACATGATATTGGCTTCACTCATGATCATTATAACCATGTGATTTTTTTTGTATCACGTGGTTATGATGACTTACAGTTAAGAAAAACCCAAATTTGAAAGTCTCAGAAAAACAGAATATTGATAAGAAATTACATATTGAAATCTTACATTATACTCTAATCAGGTTATTAACTAATTGGTCTCTGAACCTGAATCAGCAGGACACACAATCATGATGATGACCTTACAGATGTCCAAAAGACAACAGATTGACACTGTCCTCTAGGTGGGTGAGCCATAATATGTCAAAGACAGTGGTTGTGTAATTTAGTTGCTAAACTACATCACTGAACTATTGAACTCACGCTGTTGGGGTTTCTGTTTCAGTGCAGCTGTTATCTGTGCATGTTTTTCCTTAACAAAAGCTTTGATGAAGGCTTCTAGTTAAGATGATTTTGTGTCACTAGCTAATAAAATCCAAAAGGTGAAGACCAGATAGTTGATCAGCTGGAAGATCACTCTCAACTTTTTAATGACTGAGAATGTCGCACTTATAAACTGATTATTATCATTATAGGTTAGGTCTATTATCATTATAGACCTAACTCCTATGGCGTTAGGTCTCCTCTAGCGACAAATCGCCCCATTAATAACATAGTTCACAAATGGAAAGAAATGTTAATTTCAGTACCTGTGATTACATTTTTTCCCCTCATCTGTGACGAACTGTCTGCCAACATTTAGCACATTTACCTCGATTAGAAAACACACCTGACAATCAAAAGTTACAGTTTTTGATTAAAAAGTGTAAATGAAGCACATATATGTGCAGTCTCTTCCTGTTAAGTTTAAAATTTGCAAACTGTATATGGAATGTGAGGAGAAGATAAAAATAGAAGAATAACTCAGAATTGTCAGATTACAAACACGAACTTTGATGTGTTTTATTGGAGAACGGAGGGGAAACTTCTGATGTATTCAATTTTTTTTCTTTTAACAATAGTCTTCTACCTCTTGCCACTCTTCCATAAAGTCCAGATTTGTAAAGTGCATTACTGAAGTTATTGACACATAACCAACCAATAAGCCAACTAAAGCGAACATGGAAATTCCCATGATTAAGGTGGCGCTAATAGAAGATATTCTTAGAAGTTGACCAGGTTCTATTTTTGTGCCACTCCTGTATACAATAAAATGAAATAAGTAAAAATTAAATATCTTAGAGCTCAACAAAGTTAAGTTTTAATTACATTTCTCCAACTACTGGTTTTGTGTTTGTTTTTAAAACAAACATAACAATATTTATGTGAAATGTTTGGTTTATTTCAATTCAACATTTCAGGCCTCAGTATATTTTAGTCTGTACTATCTTACTACTTTACTTTGTTTCATCACTACTCAGTTGTATAGATATAAATGCTATTTTGCATTTACATCTATAGTTTTGTGCAGTAACAAGTCATCTTTTTTTATGACTTGAAGCTCATGTCAAATCACTGCCTCCATTTTCCTTTGGTTGTTGAAAATCAAATCGTTTCCAGTTGGGTCAGTGATCAGATCACACTATATGACTGCATAGACAATCTGCAAAGTCCTGAGTCCACTGATGAAGATGACTACGACAGATTAACTTTAGGAAAGCACTACCTTGTGCTTATTAACATTTAATAGCAACGCTGATCCTGTCAAGAAAAACGGTCTTAAGAAACATTTCTATAAGCAATTTCTTTGTCAATGTGCATTTTATCTATAACTTTTCTCCTATCTGTCATGAATATATGAGAAAACCACAATTTTTACTCTGTAGAAGAAACTGCAAACTTAAATACCACAACGTCAGCTAAATTCTTCCTTGTCAGCATAAACACTTATTTGCTTATCGTTCGACAGGAAGCCCATTCTCACACATCCATATAAGAAAAAATGCTGAAATCACAAGAGGGATAAAAACTGAGAGTGAATTGGAGGGCCGCAAAGGCTGGAGATGGAGTGTTAGTGAATCAGTGAGGTAAAGCATGTGTGAAGGAGAGTGTGACGCTCTGTGTCTTTAGGAACAGGTGGTGATATGATTTTAGCACATTGCTTGAGAGTCTGCCTTGCACAAATGTTCATCTAAGCATGCAGTTAGCAGGTACCACAGCATCTGCTTGCAGAGAAGAACCTCACAGCAGGACATCTGAGACCATTAATAACCCAATAAACCTGCAGGATTTCTGCAGCACAGACCTCAGCAGACTGTTCAAAGGAAAGCTGATATTAAAATAGTTGGGAATCTGTACGCTGTGATGATCTCTTTTCTCGCAAAATTTGCTTGACTTAATTGTTCTGTTTTTTGAGGTGACTTAAAGGTCCTGCGTCTGAATCCTTTCTGCATTGAGTTTGCATGTTCCCTCTGTTTGCTCTCCCGTCTTTCATATAGTAAACAAAAGTGACTGTAGCTGTTAAAACATTATTTCTAAATAGTTACCTGGAACGCGTTCAGATATTGTCTATTTATTGAATTTAAATGTTTTGGTAGAACTCATTTTACCTAAATTCTGCCTAAAAGTACATGTTTCAACATTCTCATATAACTTGATTTTACAGTATTTCTTGAGTTTAATTTTAAACATTTTTATTGACATTTTCAGAAAAGCTCTGTGTTTTCTCTGCTCTTATTCATTCCACTGAGCCATCTGAGGTTTAGCATCAACAATTTATAATATCCTTCAGACAGTGATCAATATGTCTGAAGTGCAGTTTCTATCAGTGCCATTAATTATCAACTATGAAAGTAAGTGGTTCCCAGGGTATTGTAGGTTTTTCTAAGCACTAAACAGCTACACTGTTTTTTACAAATCTCTGCTTAGACAGAATATCAGTGAATCCAAAATGGCATAAGAGCATATAATTCACAAACAACTTTATTTCAAATTTTTTACAAAGTTCAGAAAAAAGTCAACCAGACAAATTTACAATCTTATATATAATATATATTACAATCTTATAACTGTTATTACTGTTCTTCATTTATTAAACATGTCACAACAGGAGATTTGCACACAATTTTGCTAGTGGGCAAGCCAATCTTGATGTTTATGGTTAGATTTTAACGATAATTCTAGGTTCACATTGTCCTGACTTAGTCCAGGAACATTTGTTCAAAGTGTGGGGTTCTTAAGATTGTCAGAAGGGGAAAACTGGGTCAAAAATTGACATGATTACCTTTACCGTGTAAAGCAGGCATTTCCATGCAGCTGCACCCAGTTTGTAATCAACCATCACCTCCTCAATCAGTAAATCAACTCTCCAGCTTAAACATCTCAGTCTTTGTCAGGGCATCCTATTGTTTTATTTTGTATTCATACCTGAGCCTTTCTTCTTGTAAATTGATCAATTTCTATTTTAAAGCTAAAAAATATTTATGTTCACCTCCCTATTTTCTGCCTCTTTCTTTCATTTGGTTCCTAACATGTTTATTATCGTACTGTGGTAAGAGAGTAGGCACCTTTTGACAATGGTCTCCAAACTCTTATTTCCTTTGTACCTTCATTCTTCATTTAAACAAATTTAGAAAATAAGTAACAATTTTAAGAGATTTCTAATGTTAGATTTCTAAACTTGCAATAAGTCATTTTAATTAAGTTTAAGATATGTTGCAAGCAGAAGAAAATAAGTTTAAAAAGTTGGTGTCACACATATTAAAATAAAATGCTCAGATATTTGTAAAACTAACAAGATTTTGAAAAAGGTTTTCAAACTGTGAAGCAGCTACTGAACTGGCGCTTCAGTACATTTTTACAATATGCAACTTTTTAACTGGAGCACTGGATCCACCAATAATGGAGCATGCATGTATTAAACATAAATTGTGAAACTCGTGCTGTTTGTGAAAACCCCACAAAGTTCTGACATTTTTCTTTTCATTTGTAAAGGAAACGTCTCTACACAAACCTGGTGGAGCTGGAATAAATCAGACAAATAAGACAAATAGAAATCACAAACTATGTTACAATTTCTACAACCAACTTTATGCGACTCAAGTCAAAGAAATCTACACCACCAGAACTGCAGAGTGAAGGGCCAGATAAGAGACGGAGGTGGGGGAACAAACCTTTGGAGGGAAAGGTTAATTGTAACTAAGAATACGTATGACTCTTTGCATTTTCAATCATTTGCCAGGACCTATTGCAAAGTTCTCTGACCTTTTGTTTGTCGCTGAATGATAAATCGTGAATCCTTCTCTCCAGCTCCTGTCTGTGTATTTACTGTTACTGGAAGTCCATGCTGCATCTCTCTCTCTCTCTCTCTCTCCAGTTCGTCCCTCTCTATAGTTTCTCTCCACTTTGTAGATAGAGGGTCTGCATTAATAACACTGACACTCCATAAGAGGGTAGATAAAAGAAAACGAAGATGGGAACCAGTGTCTCTCAATATGCGCACTTCATCATATCCCAGACAGCCACAGGAACAAGGGGATGAGGATGCCAGAAGAAAGGAGATGAAGAGAGGGAGATGGTTGAGGTCAAAATCATGGTGGTTGAGCATGATAGAGAAAAGAAGATGAGTAAAGTGAATAATTGTGAGATACAATCTCTTAATATATTCAGAGCAGCTGGGAAGGGACAGATTGAGGTTTTGTGGCTTAATGTAATCAGTGAACACGCTGAAAAGAAGTAGCATTAAAAGACAACAAATGCTGGAATTAAAAAGAAATTTCTTCTTGTGCATTTTCATCTAGCTGAGCAAATTTTAAAGTCTAATTTTCATCCTCGTCACCTTATTGAGACATCAGTGGCTTCTGTATAATTGGCACCATCTCCGTGCTGTCAGCAGATGGTAATGATTAATGGTGGTGTGCTGTTAACAGACTTAAAAATAAACTCCCAGAACCCAACTGAAACTGTATTAATAAGATTTTTACTGAGACTCTGGTAATATTAAACATTGACAGTTTGCTTGCAGGCTCTAATTTACATTTTAACTTTATTATGTGCAGTGGCGTTCCAGAGCTTTTGACTCGATACAGTTGTCTCCTCCATGTGTGGATGAATCTGATCAAGAATTTATCGTCAGAAAACACCCTGGGAAAGATAAAGACAACAGTTAAATAAAAATGAAATGCTGTCATTGGTCTTCTGTTTGTCTGAGAGTTTGTTGGAGTTTCTGCAAACTCATCATGTTTTCAGTTATGAGTTTCCATTACATGTGCTCATTTAATTCATTTTGAATGTTTTACTCTATATTTTTTCAAATTGCTGACCAAACTTTTAGCATTTCCACTCTCTCCTTGTCTATCTCATCAGCTGGTTGCCAATAACCCACCACTTGATTCTACAAATGCACCTAGCCTTATGAAAAGTTATTGATAAACAAACTTTCTTTTTATAACAGGTTTTGTTTGATTTCTTGGTCTGATCTTGTCTCTTTCACTTGTTTGGTTTTTCTTCTCTCTCCATAAAAAATGTTGTTAAGTTCTCAGTTCTGCTTTTGAACTTAACCAGATAGAATGAAAATCGTAGCTTTTTCTGAGCTTATAATGGCATAAGTACAGTCTGTACTAACTGAAGCAAACAAAAAGAAAACGATTTTAGTTGGAGCTTTCCTAAATCTGAAATTGTTTCATTTAAAGGTGTTATATTTCAAAGAGTAGCCTTGTTGAACAACAGCTCCTGTTATTGCAGAGTGTAGGAAAAGCCCATGTACAGCTGTTCCTTTAGTCTTTACTATGAGAAAGAATAAATCCAGTCTCACTGCTTTTTCTTCTCCAACTAATTTCAAATCATATCGATTTATCTACATCCTAAAATAGTTCAATACTTTTTTGCTCTTCCAGGCTCTCTATCTATTTGGAATAGTGTGCTTCCAAAATACTTTGAACAATAGCCCTAATTTTTAATTGATTATGCAAGTTCAAGGTATATTCAAAGTAATATATCCCATTGATCAATGAATATTATTTTTTTTAGAAATATAAGAAATTCTAACAAAATTAGAATAGCATAGAAATATCATTTTCACATTTGGCACCAAATGCGAAAACTAGGATATGCTAAACTTTATTTCTATGAGGAAGGGAAGCCAACATAAGCACAGTAACTCCTAAAATAACTTCTTCAATAATGTGAGCCAGTTTTATTTGGATTTTCACAGGTACTGTGAGTAAAAAATGGTCAGTAACAATACAATGAGTTTCTTTCCTAACTGTGGTTTATGTTTTGTGTTTGTCTAGAAAATGTGTTGCGTTTAAATCTCACTGAGTCAAAAGAAAGAAACGGCTTAAAGAGTTTGGAAGAAAGTCCTCAGAATGATTATTTTTTGTATTTTGAACAAGTGCTTTAATAATTAGAAATAATTTGAGTGTTGTTGCAATGTTTTGCAGAGGGTTTGATATTTTTTAGAAAAAGTACCACATTGATGTTATTGGTTTTTACATTTGCACTTTCAGAACAGAAGAAATATATTAAAGTTGATATAAAACTTGTTGCAAGACGTGATCAAAGTTGCTACTCTTTTTACCAGTTTAATCACCATCACGTTTCAGCTACAATCAGAGCAAGTGAGAGTTTTGGCAAACAAAAAAAAAATAAAAAATTCCCTTTTATCTTAATCTTTGAGTTCTTTGTACTAAAGAACACCATGTGCACTTTGTTTCCAGAAGCTGATTGTTCAAAACTCTGGCAGTAATTAAGCAGGGAGACACAGAGATAGAGAGCGTAAACACAAAGACATCCTCACTGGTTTTAATTAGAACAACATCTCACACCAAACAGAAGTGTCGTTCCTTTCCCGTCAGCAGCAGCAGACCCTCGGATCGTCTTTGTGCCCGGCTTGCTCCTCTTTTTCCCACTTCATCACTCTGGTTTTCTTTGCCTTCAATTAGCGATAGCCAATCAGTTGACCAATTAAGCATTTTCATGACTTCCCGCCTTTCCTCTTCTCTTGCTGATGAACCTTCAACAACTTCCCAATTAGAGGAACATTAATTAAGAATGGCCTGTACTGTGATAGCTTTTGGAACCTATTTGGTAAAAACTAAAAACATCACTCTTCATTGAGACATGTAGCAACGTCCCGATAGATTCAAAGTGCATTCAGCAGAATCGATTTGACAGGCCATCAGAAGGGAATCTTGTAGGTCCATTCTACAAGATTTTCTTTTCTTTCTGCTGCCGCTTTTCTTCAGCTGCGTTCCTTCATAAGCAGACGGAGGAGAGGCAATGAGTCAAGGTGGCCATGCATGGCCCTCCCGTGCTGCTCAGTGAGTTTTGTTTGAGCTCCAGGATGCTCAATGAGACGCAAAGAGTGTCATTTCTCAGGCCTGTCCCGCAGGCATGCCGAGAGGGCGGAGAGGGGAAAATAGAAGTGTTACAAACAGACTGTTCAATTAGGGGCAGGCTGGTGTGAAATTGCCTCCGAATGATAAGCTTCAATTATAGCCGTGGCTGCGTGTTCGCCTGGTAGGTGAGTCGTTTTCGAATCACTTATCGGTGAGTGTATCTTCATGATAAAACAAACATGACGGATGTTATACTCTGTGCTAAAGTCTTATGAATGAAGCCATCAAACCGACTTGGAAAACAGTTACAAGGTGCATCAAACAAAACCTTCTCCCAGAAATGTTGCCTTTCATGTTCAGCCGTAGAGCCTGTCTATTTCACAGAGAGATGTCTCTTATTTAGCTCCATCTAACTCCACTGAATTTAAGGTTGGAAAAATGCCAAGATAGCAGCATAGCTGCAAACAGTTGCCTCTACAGTAGGATTCAAATTGAATTTAAACTCAACATGAAAAAAAAAGTCTCACAAAATCATGCCAGTATTTTCTACTTTAAAGTTATTGTTTCCTTACCTGAAATATTTCTAATCGGCAATATAAATTTCAAAGGTAAATGTGAAGTAATGTGTGGAAGAAAAAAGAAAAGCAACTTTTGTGTGCAGAGGATCACACTAAGTTGGGACTTTTAATTATTTAAAGGCAATTAGAAAGATAACGGTTCTGTTTATGGCTTCCTACACCCCTTCTGTGCTGTCCTCGACTTCTCTCTGACATTATGGATGCACCGGCCTACAGCCACTCCTCTAAGCTCATATATCACCGGGTAAAGGTTACAGAACAAAACTCTCTTCAAACAATGGCCCAGGAAAGGGCATGTGTAAGTTATTCTGTGGAGGTTTTTTTTTATTTTATTTTTCCCTTTTCCTTTCTACAAAAAGTTAAAATTTTAACTTCGCTGCGCAGCATTACTCACAGAGTTGCAGTCACTTTGCAAGCACTTCTAACTTGAGAGGAGCTGATTAAGAGTCGCAGTGGCTGTGGAAATCAGGAGGGGACACTGCGAAGATTTCTCTGGCTTCTCTTTCACCTCATCTCGACCAGATGTGAAACTTTTAACACCAACTCTAAAAAGAAATCTCATGTAAACCGGTGAAGGAAAAATATGCACGAGTCACTTTTTGTTAGTTTAATTGGACTTGTGGCTGAGGAGTGCTTGAGCTAAAAAGACATGAATTTGACTTCAGACTTATTAATGTAAATGCAGCATTTAACATCCCAGTGCACGATGAGGCACATAGCTTAGATGAGGACATAATCTACTCACCTGCTCTCTGTCCTATATATATATATATATATCTCACCTGCTCTCTGTCCTATATATCTATATATATATATATATATATATATATATATATATATATGTTATTTGTCGGGGAGTTCAGGTG
>CAEGAF010181044.1:0-47326 GCA_903067075.1 Micropoecilia bifurca | reverse complement strand
CCTGGAACGTTAGCTGGAGAGGAACCAGCAACCCTCCTGACCCCACTAAGGGACAAGGGTGTAAAGAAAATGGATGGATGGATGGATTATCGAAGAATACTTCAGGCAGCATTGTCACGATAAAAGTGCTTCATTTTTTTTTATTCCACTCATCATGGGAGGCAACAAAGTTTTACAAAGGACTTTCTCTAAACAGATGGGGAAGCAGCATATTGTCCCATATATCTGGATTCATTTAATTTCCACACAGCTGGGCTGTGAGAAGACTAAAAGTCCAGACTGTTTTTATAGACCTCTCCAGAAAAACGCAAGCAAGGCTAAACAACAGCCAGGTGAAGTCGTGCAGCTGCTGGAGACGACATATTGCAGTGCAATTTAATACAATCTGTTTCAGACTGTTGCATTTTAAGTTGTAATAGATGTGCATTTCTAATCGCATTTTCTTCAAGTATTTATTTAACGTTAATTTTTCTGTACTGCTAAAATGCAAAATGTGACTTTCCCACATGACGCTGTGTGGAATCTTACAAGATACAACTAATTGTGAATTACCAATAGATTATAAAATAGTTCCCAATTTGGGAAAAGGAGGAACTTTGTGCCACAATATATACGCTGTAGTTTCTCAAATTTAGTGTTTTGTGTGAAAATTCTCCATTTTGCAGAGAATGTTCATAAAACAGTCTGGGACTGTATGGCAACTAATTTGGGATCAACAGAGGTTTTAATAAGGCAACTAACTTGGAGAGAAAATGTTCTGGTTTTTGACCAGCTTTTATTTATCATTTTAATATTACAGGTTGTTGCAAGACATAAATGTCACAACACAAGCGAAGCATAATGGTGTTAAGCCAACCTAATGAGATAACCCTGCAAAGAAGAGATAATGAACACGTGACAATCTATCAAGTGTAGAATCAAAGTACTGGTGAGGAGGAGCTGATCTCGTTCCCACATGGTGAACTTCTGTTGATACCAGGCCTCACTTCCTTTGTGGAAGTCGCTGTGTTCCATTCAGAGCTGGCAGGCATGTTTCTAAATGGAAGTAAGTATAATTACAGGATGACGAAGGAGGGTAGCAGCCAGCCAGGCAATCAGTTCCCCTGATTGAGACAGAAAGTAAAGGTCTGAAAGGCCATCAGAGTTTGAGCCCACGGCAGGTGCAATATGACGCCTCAATAAGCCAGCCTGAAATTAGAAACTTCACGTTCAGTTGGACATGGAAGGGAGGCGTTCATTGACAGGTAGAGTCCAGGGTGATGATATCTTTTTTACTGTCAATACGGTTTCTTCGTGTTTCTGTTACTCCAACATCATTCGCTTTGAAATAGGCAAAGCTCAGCCAGGTCCTTCAATGCATAGCAGGAAATGGAAGATATTTATTTATCCAAAGCAATAAGAGAAGTATTTCCTTGGCAACATGAGAGGGTTGCGTTTCACTGAACTGAACGGGATTTTTACTGTGCATAAGCACAAGTATAATGAGGCCACGAAGATCCATACATTAAAATTAACACTTATTAATTTTTTTTTCAGTTTCTGAATCACTGTAGTGAAAAAATGTTTTGTAGCTAATTAAGTATGACTTGTCTTTGTCTTAGAAGAATAAATACACCTTAGGCAGAATAAATCATTTCTGCTGAGATTGACAGTGATCACTTTAATCCTTTTATGTAAGTCGGGTCTAAGCCAGCTAGCAGCAGTTCTCTGCAGACATGCTGATGTGCTTTATAGTAAAAAAAACTCATTACAAATTACATAGAGAAGGTTAAGTGTAATGCTTCACATTGCAGGAGAAATGTAATATACAAAGAAACATGGCAGGGAGAGGAGATAGAAAGCATAAATCCTGATTTAGGAGGAAACTTGAAGTAAATATGCAAACATTTCACAGCCTGGCTTAAGCAGAAGCAGCTAATTAATTCAGTTCTTTGAAACTTTTCCACCATTTGTCATGTCACAATAACAAACTCATTGAGATATTATGCAGTAAGTCAACAAAAGGTAATTCTTAATTCTGCTAAATGAATCAGTAAAAGAGTGAAGTGCATAGAGAGTAATACATATAGAATTTTTCAATTAAAGTTTTTACAGTGGATATCAGTTCAGCTACCTTTATGTACAATCTTAAATAAAACCCAGTGCATCCAGTTTATTGGAGGGACAACAAATTTTTTCAAAAAATAAACCTCTTATGGAGTAACAACAAAAAATATTGTTGATGGAAAACATTAGAATTATGTGGCAGAACTTAAAATATGATGTTCAGACACTCTCTGCCTAATCTCTATGTTGATCTATTTAATAATATAATAAAAAAGAATGAAATCCCTAAAGGACCTGCTTTTGTGAGTGTTTTTTGAAGTTTGGACTCATGTGGGTGAATACAGATGTTTTCTTAAATTTTATAATTTCAAAACTAAATATATGAAAACCAAATAGCATCATCCTTTCACTTCAAAATCATACAGTACATTGTTGGTCTAAAACACATTCAAAATATTATAATATGGTGTAAAATAAAAACATACTGAGGCATGTGGATGTCAGAAGACAAAATATTGAAATGTGGTATGATGTTGTTTTGGGAAAACTACATTTTATTATTATTATTTGTTCCTCTTGTATGGGTTTCCTAATGTCCATCTTTTCATGTTCCTTTCAGAAAAGAAACATGGCATGTGATGTTGTGTCATCCTAAGTGAAATCTAAGAAAGGAGCATCACTGGAGTATCAAAAATACTGAAATTTTCAGACTTTTAGGCTGCGAATGTCACAGAAGACGCTTCCATCTTCCCTGTTTTGTGATATGCAAGTGTGTGTGAGTGTGTGTGTGTGTGTATAAACTGAATGGATTGAACTTTAAAAGGCCCACAAAGGTTGGATCTTGCTATCACCCTAAAACTGTCTGCTCCTTTGGGCCCTCCTAGACAATGCAACACACAATAAATGGATAAAAGCCAGAAATCCCTCCAAGTCCATGGGCATAAATTTGAATGGCAAAATCTGCTCAAATATAATGCATTCTCCCTGTCAGTGGGAATCAAATAGAGAAACAGAGTCCAGCGGTGCTAGCCATTTCACTTTGGCAGGTAAATTAATTTTTTATGGTAATATGTGTAATGTTTAGAAAAGCTCTGTAAGCAGATTAAGAGGAGCACTTAGCCGAGCCTGGGTAGCAGGAGCGAGGCGGCGGGTGACACAGTGGGATACGAGAGGTGCAGAGCAGTCGCTGGTGTCAAGCATTAGCCTCCCCAGGCGACATATTCTCAACATTAACCCCGTGCTGTGAGACGCACTGCTGATGCTGAGCCTGTATTTAATGAAGAGTGACAGAAAGAAAAAAAAAAAACCCACAAAACTGGAGTAAGACAATGAGAGACGGATGTAGATAAAGATAACAGATCAGGCTCTTCAGATGGAGAATATCTCTGGATTTTATACACACAACAGGGTGCAAAAGATTTACTACATCTCAGGTCTGCAAGAATATTTTGGGTAATTTGATCATACCTTGAAAGTCAATTTAGAGTTTGAAAAAATAAAAGCAGCATGAAGACTGACAGGAAGTAGATGGGGATGTATAATCTAAAAAAAAATGCAGCCTTTGTCATACGGTGTAAATGAAGATGCTCTTTTTTTTTA
This sequence comes from Micropoecilia bifurca, assembly GCA_903067075.1. Taxonomy (NCBI): domain Eukaryota; kingdom Metazoa; phylum Chordata; class Actinopteri; order Cyprinodontiformes; family Poeciliidae; genus Micropoecilia; species Micropoecilia bifurca. The sequence goes on along the minus strand of CAEGAF010181044.1, from coordinate 43,681 downwards.
TTTGTTTCTTGTAGTTAGTTAATATTTCTTTTAGCCAACCTGACAGCTTATCTACAGATGGCCTTAAGTGTAAACACTCTAATTACTTTGTCACATCTCCTACTTTTAAACACATACTTACTTTGAAAGTGTTCAAGTAAGTATGTGATTTGGTGATAAATCAGAGTTTTGCTCAGAATATGGCTGTTTTATATCCCATGTTTCCCATCATACACCTTCTGTAAACATTTTTGGAACAGAACTTTCAATTAAAACAGAAAGAATTAATTAGAAGATCTAGTGTGTTATTTATAGATACTCTATTCTTTTACTCTTATTAATATCGGTTACAGATCTGTCCATCTGTTCTACTCATGAAGTAAAATGATGACACACTGCCAAGCTGATGGTTGTTTTGTTTGCTGAAACACCATTGAATATCTATTGCCAGGCTTCATTTTCCTCCACTGTCACATCGAATCAAATGGCAAAAATAATTCTTCAGCTCTGGAGTAAACCCTCATCCTTCGTCATTTACATGCGATCACCTTTAATTCATTTCATTTTTTATCTAAAATACAGATACGTAATACACACATAGTAATACATGACATATGTAATTAGAATTGTTTTCAAACCTACAGTAGCTTTAGAGCTCTGAAAAGTAGCTACATAGCTGAAAGGTTATGTGGGAATCAACTAAGATGAACATTTATCTAAATATGTTGGTTCTTTATATGATAAACCAAGTTGACAACTTGTGGAAAATAAAATCTAAATATGGTTCTCAAAATTTTTACAACAAAAAAATTCTGAAAATATTTGTAATGAGTTCCTCCGTAGTGTCTGTGTTCAAAAATACTTTATCTTGCGATGATTTGCTTGTGCATATTAAAATGCTCCTACTGAAGTTATTAAACCTAATATTTACTGTAGAGTATTAAATTTATATTTTGGTTTCTAATTTGCATATCTATTCACATATTCAACTGACTGTCAACATAACATCTCTAATATCACAGCAGAAAACATGGCAATAATAAATAATGGTTTTAACAGTTTAATTTCCAAGTAGAAGCCTTTTACACGTGAAGTTCAGCTCCTTTTTTCTACTGCAAGGAGTGATGGAAAAAGAAACCATGTCGTTTAGCATAACAAGTACATTCATTTCCGAAACTAGCAGCTGTTTCCGTTTTCCTCTGAATTTATTAACAATGCCGTCCAACCTCCTTGGCTGCTTTCCTGTGAAGCAATTAACACACACTTTGTCCAGATACGTAAACCCACTGTTTAAAAATGAGGCAAAACTGTGAACATCTTCTCTCTGTAGACCACCTACTCACACCATGCAACACTGTACCTCCCCATCTGGCAGAGCAAGCTCTGTTTGTATGGACGGCATGTTTTTCTTCAACTGTCCGCCCACCAAAACTCATCATCTTAATTGTCCCTTCTGTTGATGTAAAATCCAATAAAAGTGGCAGGGACCGTCTTGAATTGATTTTGAATAGATGCCACTGCCTGGGTGTCTGAAATCTTGACAGCTGGAGGAGAGCTGATGCACTGTAATAAGCAGAAAATGTGTGTCTCCGTGTGTGTTTGTATTGGAAAGGGGGAGCGGAAAGGAGGATTCTTCATCACTGCGATTTTTAAAAGTAGTTTGCTGTTAAGTACTGCAGCACATCAGGGGTAACCAGTGCCTACATTGCCCAACCTCATTTTTTTTTAGTTTATTTAACCTTGCTGGTAGTGTGAAGCAGATCTGTCTCTTCACATTTGTGTGGATGTGCTCTGTTGTTCAGGGGGCATAAATGCCTCATTCACGCTGAAAAATTCGAAGCAAAAAAAAGAAGAAGAAAAATCGTCAAGCGCAAACTTTTCACATGACTGCGCTCTGCTCATTGCAGTTTGACAGCACACAGCTGAAGCTAAGAATAATGCTGCTTTTAAGTACTTCTGACCTTGACTCATACGTAAACAACTAGGATTTACTGTGCTGAAGTTCTTACATTTTGTGGTTTCTTGAAGTTCCTTCATCACATAACTTCTGTGGTGGGCAAAGAAAGAAAAGTTTACTCAGCAAAAACTCCGACGTGTTTAACAGGAAAACAGGATTGTGTCATCTAAAGGATCTTGCACCTCTCACAGCAAAAAGGTTGATGGATTTTTAACGTGTCAGGGTGAAGCATTAACATGATAAACCAGCATTGTATTTCTAATGGTTCACCTATAAATCCACGGATGTCGCTATTAAGCAGAGAAGGATCAGTAAATGGTATTGATTCATAAAATATTTTTAAGTTTTCTGAAGTTATTTTTTTCCACACCTACATTTCATCTAATACTTTTTTATCAATGGGTAATAATAGCCAAACTTATTCCTGATTAAGTTTGGCTATTAATCATTGATAAGTATTTGGAGAAGTTTCTAAGCCTGTGGGATTAGATTATCTACAGATCCATACAACATGGAACAGTGGTGAGGATTTGCAGGAATACCTGGCTGGAAAAAATTACCCCAAAATCTGATCAGTGGCTTATGTAGTAGATCATAAAATAAACCAGATCAACATTTAAAACACCTCTTGGCCCAGATAACACTGATGAGTTAAGATCAGTGTTCATGATTCAGCAATAATTGGACAGATATTCCATCATTGGGAGTTTCCAAGGCAGAAATCATTACTGCTTTAGAAGAACGCAACTCAGTTCACTACATGCTCGCAGCTTTACTGCTTTAAGCAATGGTGGAAAAGCATATGTTTCATGTAACATGTCTAAAAAGAGTCATTCGATTTTACTGGAGCTGCAGATGATAGTTGACCTCATATATGCAACATGCATCTTGAAAAACCAGGGAAGAAATATGAAAATCAATGCATTTAGTTTTGTGATGTAACTAATAGAAAACTGAATTTTTTTAAGTCTATAAATTTACTGAGAATTTTACTAACTTTTTAAACTGGATGAATAAAACAAAGAATACTGAGCCATCTTGAATATCTCCGCTTCCAGATGAACAGAATCGCAGACAGAAGAGGAAGCGACTGCCGCCAACCAGCTCACTTCAGGCTACTGCACAGCTGTGTTGTGAACCAAAGCTCAGTTAATGAGATCATGCCAATAAATCTGAGAATGGAAAACTAAACTGAATAAACAGTATTTGCTTGTATTGGCGACAGTGCGTCTTAAATATTGTTTTCAAAATTGGCAGCAGCAACATTTTGGACAACAGTGTCGACTTTTGAGGTTTGAATTTGAGAAAAAACATCTGTAGTTGCCTGTAGTTTTTCTCAGTGAGTTTTTAAAGTCCCGTTATATAAAACCATATGTGTTTTTCTTCAGATGGTATTTTGGACATGTTTGGCATTAATTTCCTATCTGATCTGCAGGATGCATTGAGTTGTATAAAACATCATAGTCTTGTGTGTTGCAATCCTGCCCTTGGAAACATAAAAAAAACTCCTGAACATTTAGCTACATGTGATCTTATTCACATGTTTATGTTTCCCAAACTCAGTTGCTTTTATGATCTAAAAGATTTCATTGCCGAACATCAGTTCATCTACTCATATTTTTAGTTTACTTCAGACATTTACAGTTTTAAGTCTTGAATTATTTCCTATTTCCAACGCTAAAACAGAAATCTTAATAAAATTCAAATGTGGTGCATTTATGAATCACAGTATTCGCCCCCATGCTGCTGACTGTTGATGACTGAGCCGGAAAACAAGAAGCAGACAAAAAAAAAAAGCATCGACACAACCAAGAACCGCCAGCCTTTTTTTAATGGTGCCCATGAATACACAGAGAAAACGGCAGTGTAAAAAGCAGCTAAGTGGCACATCCTACTACAAGCCTGAGGCAGCAACACAGAGAAAGAGCAGTGGAAATACAAAGACATTTGTCTCAAAACATGGATGTTGGTGTCCAGGGGACAACTTCTGGCTTCAGGGACTTCATTTGACTCCATTAGGTGAAGTGACCTGAACCAAATCGGGCAAACATGCTGAAAGGATGTGCTGAGAAAGACGGAGTGAAGTAAAGAACATTATTTTATTTTGTCCAGAGGAACATCAGACCCTTAACAATAGCTGGTGTCTAATGCACTAGTCTACAGGGAAACATTTTGTACTTGTGCCTGTAGTTATTTATACAGTGCATGCATGTGTTGTTAATGCTGCTGTGTTGAAATGTTTCCTGGAAGAACTAGTTATGTAGGACATGAGCTAAAAGATGTTCAGGAGAGCTTGTGTATTTCTACTTGTCTCTGCAGGGATTTGTCTTGTTGATTTTTACAATCTTATGTTGGTAAGTTGGTTTCATGCATCTTCTAGACATGCACAACAACATGCCCTGTTAACTTTTTGACATATGTTATTTCTACCACAACTGATGTATTTGAGATGTTATATTCCCACCCTGTCCCTGAGCAATGCTGCAAATAAGAATTGGCAAAATGTTCAGTCTCTACACAGCAAAAATGCCAGTGTTAAATTAACACCCAAAAGTGTCTATATGTGTCCAAGTCAGCTGGAGTTAAAATATATTAAAAGTAACATCAGTGTAGTGTTGATCACAAAACACAATTTAGTGTTAAAAAAGTAAATAGTTGACCCACAAGGTGTCAATATCAATCAAATCCAGTGGAAAATATTCAAAACAATACACAGAAATGGAAAGTTTAACTTTTCTTAAACCCAGTCAGTATTATAAACCAATGTTAATTTAACAAAAATATGGGAGTCAATCTTTTAACACTTTCAAAAGTGTTACTTTAACACCAGCTGACTTGGACACATAGACACTTTTGGGTGTTAATTCAACACTGGCATTTTTACTATGCAGATGTGCAAAAACATATAAGTTGGAATTACAGTAAAAAGCTGTTTAAATAAAAGGCTGTATTACTAACATTAAAAACCATTTAATTTCATTTTACAATTATACGCTATTTTGTGTTGGACTATTGCATACAATCTCAATAAATTGTATTTGAGATTGTAAAGTGACTTAATGGAAAAGGTTGTTCCAAGGCATTTCTGTATGATTGGGAAACATACTCTATTTTTGCATTGGTCTGTCCTTTGTAGTTAAGTAACTAAATGTGACAGGCACAGCTCTGAGCGTGTCAGTGGGGGTTTTGAACCAGTGGGAGCCAAAAGGACAAGGAAGATAACCCCCCCCACCCCAACACATACTAATCAACACACACATTTGTTTCTTGGTATCCAAGCCTCTAGCATTTTCACCCAACTCTGATTAATTAGTCTCGTCAGGTACCGTCCGTTGCCACTCACAACAATTAGGCCATTAGCCTTTTCCATTAGGCTTACTGCTCTTAAACAAACAGCAGGACCGCTGAGCGCTTCCTCTCGCTCACTTTCAGTCCGACTTTCTCACCCAATCACTGTCCTGCTGCTGGACCCCAGTGCCTGTCCTCATTCGATGGGGGCAGACTGACTCGAACTGAGCCCGTTAACCTCCTGCAGCGAAACCCGGCACTTAAAGTAGAGCAATCACAGCAGAGTGTCAAGCAATCCTTGTGTAACAGACAGACCTCTTTGGAGTCCTCGTCCTGCCCTGTAAATGTCTACCTGCAGGATGCCACTGCAGAGCGCCGCATGTAGGATCTGAACCAAAGTCTTAATTGGATCTGCTTGGCTTTAGCAGAGCAACAAGAGAAAAACACATGGGCAGCTAGATTTAACCCTGACTGTCACCAAACTCTGAAAGATTAAAGGGGCAGTATTATGTGTTTTCCACTTTACTGCATAATCACGTAACAGTGTCAACTTTGGATGTTATAAAAATGTGAATGTATATATGTCAAAAGAATTTGTATTTCCTAATTTAACAGCTTGGTATTGGGCCTCTGTCTCTTTTCTCTTTTTCCGAAACTCCTTCAGGACGTCATCACAACACCGCTCCTCTCTTAGATCAATATTATACAGCCCAGAAATGGAATCAGAATTAGAATTAGAATAACTACAAACGTGGAATCCAGACTTAACATGAACAGTCACTGCTTAGTTTATATTACTTTTAACCCAGAAAAGGAATTAGATCAGTCACTCTTCAGCTTATTTTATCAGAAACTGTAGAGTGCTCACTACTTAGAAATGGAATTAGATATTTAGCAGCCCTGAACAGGAGCTCTTAGTTTACATACTTTAGGACAACTTTAGATTAGTTTTCTTTCCTCTTTTCTTCTTTCCTTTGGTTTGTGATTTTGTTTGTATTTCCTTTTAACTCGTGTAAAGCACTTTGAATTGCCTTTTTGCTGAATATGTGCTACACAAGTAAAATTACTTTTACCTTTACCTTACCTTTATGAACCCATCCAAAATATTTTTCACCAGCATTGCACTGAGAAGTAGATTATATAATGATCTCCACAGGGTATTTGCTAATTGCTACTGGCTAGTCTGAAGGAGCTGACTGGGGAATCACGTGGGGACAGGCGCTCTATGAGGTTGAAGTTTGGAAGACTACAAATTGCAACTCTGAGGAAGAGCTCCATCTCAAAGGCGGTGCTCTGCCCAACCAGGTGTTTTTGCATAGCTTAATGGTTGCCATTGTGATTGACGGATTTCTCAAGCATGCATGAAAAAAATTGAAACAAGACTCTGGGTATGGTTTTGATGAGAATAGCACTATAACATGACGTAAAGCCTATTTTACATAATATTATCCGACAAATAATACGCTCCTTTCAAAGTAGACTAAATATTCTCGAAAACTGAGAGCCTTGTGTTTTACAAAATCAGCAGTAACACCAGGTTCATGCAGGATTCATTGCAAGCTGTCTGCGGCTTGGTGACATACGCTAACTAGATTAGCCATAGATATCAGTGAGTCAAACAGTCTAGCACAAGACAAGGCAAGAAAGATGAGCTCTTAATGTGCGCTGATTTGTTCCGTGGATCCAGGCATGTTTCTGTGTGTCGAGGACGCGGCTCCTCGCCCGGGGTCTTTATGTGCCTCTCTGCCTCTGCTGTTTGTAGCCATCTCGTCACGTTAGCGCGTCAGTCAATCAAGTGGCGGGGGCCCCTCTCTCATCAAGGTGCTGTGCATGATTGCCAACGCTTGGATGCGCAGAAATTTGCACCTCCCCGGAGAGCGTCCCCGCTGAGAGGGAAGGACTCATCTGTCACACAGACCACAGTGCCGATCCACAATGACAGATGTGCGTTGTGACTCAAACGGATGACAGCGCCGAATGAGAGGCTGAACAGTAAATACATGCAGGGACGCCGACATGGAGCTAGAACAAACTGTTGGTATACATGCTTGATGATCGTTAATCTGGTTTGTATTAGGGCTGTAGTGATGCAATAATCTCACGATAAGATACACGATATTCTGCACATGATACGATATATATTGTGATATTCAGCAAACGATACAATTTAATACGCTTTTGCGATTTCTTGAACAATTTTAGAGGGACAGAGTGATTTTGGTGATATTTTTTGACTGTTATAAAGTTGGATTGAATTATTTTAACTGAAAACTGACTAAAAGCACCAACTACACAATACCTGCTCTGGTTGGACACAGACTGAAAGTGGACAGCTGGACAAAATGAATCAAAGNGAGAAAACATGTTTCTTTTAGTTGAAACAGTCCAAACTGTAGCTGACATGCATTAGTAAAGTAAATAAAGTGAACCAACCTGAACATCTGAAGGAATCACTCTAAGCCTGATGACCTGGTGATGCAAGCAGTGAGTGAACAAGGTGACAGTTGGATGTTACGATGCTTGCAGATGAATATCAATTTTTTTCTAGGAAAGAAAATATTGATACATATCGCGATATCAATATTATTATACAGCCCTAGTTTGCATGTCGAACAAGTTTTCTATGCCTCCAGGAGTGGATTTTCAGGGGTTTCTTTTTCTTCTTTGATCCACTTGCTTTTATAGCTTTAGTCAACTGAATAATGAGAAAAAATTATAAAAAACACTTGAAGGCTTAGAAATCATTTAAAATGTCAACATATCATTAAGGTTAAAAGGTTTTGTGAAAATGTGACCAGTTACAGATTGATGAATCAGCTTTTTCTATATGTTTTTCAAGCAGAGCAATACATTTATAGTACTTTTGTAGCAAAAAAAACAAACAAGTCAAGACATACCTTTTTCTTCACCCAACAAAAACTTCACTTAGGATTATGAACAGCTTCACTATGTAGCAGAAGATTATTCATCTTCTGCTACATAGTAAGGAAAAAGTTAGACTTGACAAAAATCACATTTTAAATCCCTGAGCTAACAAAGTTAAGTTGTTTAGTCTTCACTATATTCACTTAAGTTTGAGTTGGAGAGTTTGCCATCACTTTTGTCTTGGATAAAAAATGCATTCAGAAGTAAAGTCTGAGTTTGGTAAACGTCACATAATCCAACACTCACAACTCTCAGCTTTGTTATTGATATTTTCTTTCACTCATTTTAATACATTTCTTGACTTTAGTCAAGTCTAACTGAAATATCCAGCCAGCCAGAATTTATCAGAAAAGGAAAAGTTGTAAAACTTTAAATTTCCATTTATACTCATTACAACCAATCTATAAGAGTTGTCTACATCAGACTTTTAGGAAAAGTGCATGTACTGCTGCTCTGTATATTTACTGTCAGTAATCATTTTCCTTTGTTGAACTCAGTCACATTTTCAGCCATTTTCCTCCCTGATGCAGTGCCGCCAGGCTTTTGGAACTTTGTCAAGTCTTCTGACCTGTAAGAGAATAAAAAAAGGCACTCTGCGGTTACTGCAGCTCAGAGGATCAGGGAAATTAGCAGAGAAAGGGATGAGCTAGAACGGAAAAAAGGATAGAGTGATGGGGGTAGAAGAAGGAGAGCGGGCACAGAACTGAAGAGCGTTGGGGTTTTGTTTTTTTCCTGTCACAGCAGTCCCATATTGTCCCCAGAAAATGTCACTCTGCCCTTGGGAGGCAGCGCTGCGAGGCGAGACTCATCTGTCTGACCGCATTTACTGAGATGTTCTGTGGCTGGATCCCGAGGAGGCTGGGAGGCGTCCCACTGCACTTTGCCCAACAACACCCCTCATGCTGATTGTCCCCCACAAAAGCTACAACGGTCTCGATCTGTGGGCCACGCGATGGTATTTGAGAACAAAAGTAAATATTTAACCTAATTCATATTCATTCCGGATTTCTGACAACACAAGCAGGCACTAGAAAGGCATAAACTGACTTTTATCAGAAGTCAAAGATTCACTTTGTATTAAAAATATCAGAATTTTAAATTTGGGGTCTCCTCTGTTAGGCTGCTGCCCCCGTGACCCGACCCCCTATACATGGAGATATTTAAACCATTATTATTGCTGGATCTCTGCCAGGCTTTTCACACAGCACAATATGTTTGTTTATTAAATGCAGTTAATGTATGTAAAAAAAGAGCCATATTTGTTCTCCTATATCAAAGTGACTACCCTGAACCCTCTGTGATATACTTTTTCTTATAGAACATGTAAAGTTCAGTTTCAATAGTCTTTTTGTTGTTAATTAATACTTAAGATTAACAACTAAGCAAACAAAAAAAAACAAATCCTCAAGGGAAATCATATAGGGTGGCTATGTCCATTTGTATTTTTCTTTTTGTCCCCCAATTCATGTTGTTGCTTTAAATGTGCTTATCTGTGGTAATGATGTAAAATGTTATTCTCAATATTGATTATGATTATGTTTACTTTAACAGATGAAGAACATAACAGGTTCTTAATTTTACAGGTAACCTTTAGGAGGTTGAGTTCAGACTTCATGGAGCCCATTCAGAGATCTCACCAGGGAAATCACAGCTATTTAAGGAGAAACATATTTATATGTTAGCCTTGTAAAGGCATCCATTGCTTCAACAATATAAAAAATAACCTCATGTATCCACAGTAGTGTCAGGTAAACTCTGGTCTTAAACATAATGCGGCTGAACCCATTAAAACTCAAGTGTAACTTGAATACGTCACACTCTGTCTTTACATTTGTAAAACGTTGCTCAGTCTCCATATTTACATATATCAGGTGGTCAGACAATCAAAATGAGCAGCTATTATCTTCTGAGCACTTAAAAATGCTTAATAACTTTATTTTTGTAAGATCCTGTCATGGTAAAACCTCTATAAACAATTAATCATGGGTGAATATTGATATTTCTAAGTACAGCAATTACAGCACCAGTCAGCGTCTTTAAGACCATTTAGTGAGATATGTTTGGCTTTTCTAATCCACATGGTATTATAGGTGTAAATCAGTGTTCCTCAGTTCCAGTCCTCAGGGAGGGATATGCAGGGATCACTGCCCTGCATATCTTAGATGCTTCTCTGTTTCCAAACACCAAATTCAAATGATTGCATCACGTCCTCCGCAGCCGTCATGTGCTGCAGAAGCCTGTTAATCACCCAATTATTCAAGTCAGGTGTGTGGTAAAAGGGAACTGGAACCTGAAAAACATTGGTCTAAATTTATTCGTTGAGTTTTTTAAAAATGAAGCGAGATTGACCTGTACAAACAATTTATTATTTCAAAAGGTTTCCTTTTTCGGCACAAAAATTACATAGGAAATTGTACTACTAGTGTAAAATGCAGATGTGGTTAGTAAGTGTTGTATGTTGCTTGTTTCTACATAATTTTATACAACGTTCACTGCAGTTGGGCTGGAAGGGCATAAAAAAACCTAACTGGGAGAGAACTAGCATTAAAGCACAAAAACAGTCTGTCAGCACCAGGGAGATAATACTGCAATAAAAAGGGCTAATGAGAACATATATTATCCCATTAAAATGAAGTACTGGTCTCCAGACATTCTCGTCTGGTGCATTTAATGAGTGGAAAGCATAAGCATTCATTTTCATCACAGTGCATAAGTGCACTAAATCAAAGAGACTATTGGGACGTTGATGCTCGCATCTTGTCCAGGATGGCTTGAATTAGAGTGATGTGTTGAACTACTTCTTGGCTAATTTAAAACAGTCAATCCTAAATGACCTAAGGCTGGTTTTGGCCAGGAATATGATGGCTTTAGTGCATCAGTAACATGTATTTGGATGTGAAGACCAACACACTGAGAAAAATGTGAGGGAAATTTGATGAAAAGTCCATTAGTTTGGACAATAAAATAATTTTTTATGTAATATTTGACCTTTACTTCATGGTTTTGGAGGTTTGGCTGTTCTGGGAGAGTTTGTTGTCCTGACTAATCTCGGACTGGTACTGAGGAGGAGGAAAACCTTACCTAACCAAGATTGCTAAGTGGATCAAGTCAGGTTTATTTGCATAGCACATTTCAGTAACAAGGCAGTTCAAAGTACTTTACTTTACAGACAGAGGATAAATCCAACACCTTTGATCAGGGTGAGCTTCTTACGCCCAAGAGCGGCGCAAACAAACTCCACCGAAAACCAACAATTTGCAATCCAAGACAGGCAATGGTCAGACACAGTGAGGTGGATGTGGGTTTAATGATCAGATGCTACACCAAGAATATTTCTTCACCAGTAGCAACTGTTTGAAAGGACTTAACATAACAAGTAGCCTCTTCTTTTTTCATGTCATCCACGCTCAACTGAGACTTATGCGATCTTGTTTTAATTTTAGACTTCAGGTTCAGTCATTACAATCTTTATCCAGTACCTTTTAGTGCCTATTATTTTCTGCTAAAGTGCAATCACCACAGAGTCCATCATACCTCCAGATGGTGTTTGTCCACAACATGAATCTCTGAGAATATTCTTCCTCAAGGGTTATACTTGTAAATGAAAAACGTACGTGCGTAACATGTAAACAGGAGCGTATATGGCTGCTAATATTCCTTAAGGTTGGAATTAGTCACTAAATGTTCATGTTTGAACTGCATTCCTAGAATAGCTTGTGCTTATAAATTAGTACATAAACGCAAGAATGCGAGTAATCCTCTAATCTAGCATGTTTCTGTGGTGCTGAAAGGCAAGCTACATTTGCTGCTCTGGATTAAAGTAGCTCATTAAAACAAGGTGCCCAGGATCGAAGTAGGCCAAGAGCCATTCTCTTTGATTCAAATTGAAGACAAAGCAGCTCAAGGAAATAAATAGTTTATCAGAGCTGGGCAAGGCTTTCCTCTTGTCTGCCATAAGCCCCGGACACAACACTGGCTCATCGACTCGGCTGAGCACGGAGATTAAATGGCTTATTGACTGCGACAGGACAGAGGCATCAAAAATGAACTTGTGGAGAGAGTCACCTTCAGATGTCTCTGAGACACAGAAAGGGACGGATCACAAAGTTTCTAACTCCTTGTGATTTAGTATTTTTAATCGAGATAAACTTGGTCCATCTCCGATCCATCGCACTTTCATTTGACATCGTCTTCAATATTTACCTCTGAATGAATGCCTAGAGAACAGCAAGGGAACCCTTATTTAAATATCAGTGTACAGCACAACATATTGAACTAGTTTTACATTAAAGGAGGGACACGTTATTAAATGCTTAAATGCCATATTTTTCTCTCTGCTGAAAGATTCATAAAGGCCAGTTAGCGACTGTGTCTCTTCTGAGAGCAAATGGCTGGAAATTCATGCAGGAACAAGAGTTTCTGTGTAACAACTGATCACCAACCCTCCCCAATGAAATCACAGAAATCAACTTAACGATAACATTTCTCTCCCACACTTTAGTGGTGTGCAGTTTTTTTTATAATATATAGAAACTTAAGAACGTCCGTGGACAGAAGATTGAATTTTTCAAATGCAGTTTATTTGGCTCATCCAGCTGGAGGTCTCAGAGGTGCATTCTGCAGTTTGTCAATATGCTTTGCTCATATAGGCTGTGAAATTAAAATAAATAGGTTATTGACTGGCAGGTGACTTGGCAATGGGACTGCTGGAATGCACCCCCACTTGCTCAATGACCCAACCTGCCAAGAACTGTTGTCCATAAATCAAAGAATAATGATAGGTTCCTGTTTTATCTTCTTTTCAAACTCTGTAGGATTCATTTGTTTTTGATTTGCTCCGATTGTCATTCTGCAGGCCCTCTTCACTTTTGCATAAGCAATAACAGGAGAAATTCCCACTTCAAAGCCTTAAATGCTTGGTATGTATCCGCTGTAGTCATATTTTTAAGAGGATCTGAGGATACAGTGCTGAGGATCTATTCTTCTTGAGGTTTCCCCAATATTATGTTAGACGCAAACAATTTTAAGGTATGTTATTGAAAGCTTTAAAATTCCCAAATTTTCAAGACTCAAACTTACAAAGTTCGAAGTCAGACAGACAGACAGATGGAAGGATGGAAAATACAACTCCTTTTCTTTTCATCATATTTTTTAAGTGTATGGAAATTCTGCAATATTATGAAAAACTGTTCATCCATGTCATCAGTGGTCATGTAATTACTAGCCTCAGCATTCACGGTAGCTTCATTGAGGGGAACTAGTTGTTGCGTAGCAGAGAACAAGGGGGAAGGTGTGAGCAGCATGTACACAAGCAGATTTACATTGTTAACACCCTCCTCCAAGATCTGATTAATTCATTTTAGAAAATAAATATTGGAAAGAAACATCCAAAACATCTTTCTGAGAAACAAAACCTAATTTTTTTCAGCTTAAAGCTGCACGCAGTATTTGAAGATTCAACCTATTGGTTTTGTCTTAAAAGGTGTAAAATTTTAATGTTTTTAAAGGTTTCATTGTTGCACATGGAGCAACAGCAGCCATCTTTATTTCCCCAGTTGTCCTATGAAAATACAGCACTGGTAGAAAACAGAATAGTAAGAAAGGGCAGACAATTATAGTGAGTAACCATTTTTCTTACTCTGTCCAGAGGTCTTGGCAGTGGTTGGTTTGATGGATGCAAGGCCACCTGCCTCGCCGTAGGGTGTGTTTCAGTGCTGGGAAATGCCTCCAGCCAAATGTAATCTGCTTAATGTTGTGTAGATATTGCTGCTATTATGACAGAACACCACATTGCAGGTTTCCTCCTTGTCGGTACAAGAGCACGGAAAGGACGTTGGTTAAGAATAATGATACGGTGAAGGAGGCACGTGCAGGTGGGAAGGAGAAGGAAAAATGTTACAATAAATCTAGTCTCCAAGCTAAAACTGCAGCATTGTGGCTCATTGAAAAAACACAAAACAAAACTGTGTCTTGCGCTACATTGACCAAGCAGCAGGACGCTCAGTTACACCAGTCCAGATGAAAAATGACTGGTTTACAAATAACTGCACAGCTCGAAAGTTTGAACAAGCAGTTATTTATTTATTTTTTTAATTTCACATCAATTAAGTTTGGCTGGTAGAATAGTATGGAATATACCAGGCTAATCAAAAATAGTGCTTTGAAGTTACAGCTGCTGCAAATTCAATGTTGGTTGTGATAAATGAGTTGATTGCAATTACTTTTATGTTTTCAAGGTAGTTTTTAGTTAACTCTAATTCTGCTGGAATAATTTTAGTGGTCGAAGGTCAATAAAATTGGGGTTACTTCAGCGTGTAAGTTTAAAAAACTGTCAAATTCCTGCCTCCTTCCTGATCTGGCCAGAGATGACATGTTTAGTGGCAAAATGTTATTGAACAGCTGGTTGTCTAAGTGGTTTCTTGAAAACAACGTGGGAACTTTACCCAGCTTTACCCAGCTATAGCAAGACATTTTCCCATGTTATGGTGAAATAATCTGCCAGGGGAAGTTATTTAGAATCAGTTTAAAGCCAGCTTCTTGCTGAAAAGTTGCTTATAAAATAGTTGTATCTTATTTCAGATGTACAAATATATTTTCACTAGAAATTAGACCAAAAATACTTTGTAAAATTTTGTGTTTTTATTGTGTATTCAGTCACTTATTTTGTGTCACATTTTTATGTCATTTTGTTGAAAAGGTTTCATTTTGACAAAAGGTTTCATTGTCTTTTACTGGTAAGGGGAAAAAAATGATTTGGTATGTGTAATGATTGTAAAAGTAATAAAAGGCCAAAACCAATGGGGTGGATGCTTTTATATTCACGGTCAGTGGTGAGAAATTGTTGCTTAAAAAATTAAGGTTTACCCCATTACTCAGTTCTTGGTCCAGATTTTTAAAGAAATTAAATAAACCTTATTTATTGTATTTATGTCCCGTCTGAGTGATATTTCAAGATGTATGCAGATGACAGTTTTACGTGGAGCCAGTGGCATAATTTTATGTTGTTGAGTCCCAATGACTTATGCTTTTATTGTGTTTTATATTTGCATTTGAAACATGCCTTAGCAATCTTTATGATTTCATATAGCTAAAAGACGAGCTACAGACGGCTATTGCAAATTCTCTTTGGCTATTCATACAAAGGTGAATAAATATTTAATAGCCAACCCTTTACTGTTACAGAAAAACTTCAAGATGGTAATAATGTAAGAAAAATATGACAAATATGACACCATCTTTCCTGCACAATAAACACGCTATATAATCAGCCCATTAAAAAATGTAACAGCCTTTGTATCACTTACCCAGATTTAATGATACAAACATAATAACTGTCTGATCTCTAACAACCAACCATTAAATGTGATTCTGTGACTTTAACGTTGTAAGAGTCATTTCTGTTAATCTCTTGCTTAGATCCTCAAAATGACAAATTCTGTAAAATTTTTGTGCAACATGACAAGGCTGCCTTGACGGAGGGTAATTCTATGTTCTTAGAAATGTTCAACCCTAATATCCAGGGAGGACAACTCATTAAAAAGCAATCAATAAAAAAATATTTCAATTAAGAACTTTCAATCTGTAAGGTTTTTTCCTTTCAATTTTTGTTCTTCTTTGTTGCCACCACTTGAACAAAATGAAGTCTCCAGGCTGAAAGAAGCTAGACAAAGGAAATAGATTCCCAAACATGCATCCCCTCCTCCTTATTACCTCTTTTTGTATTTACTTTTAATTTGTATCGATCTTTCACCTGCACCTCAATTTTGCTGGTGTCAGGAAGGTGAGGGAGCATTACAATATACAATACTTTTTTTCTCCTCTCTTATCGTGGCGGAAATGAAAAGCAAATGGCACCTTTGTCCAGGACGTGAGATCGTCCAGGCGGAAGGGCTTTGAAGCACAGGGTGAAATTGAAAAGGTTGCAGGTTCACATCCCCGGACAATGCTGGCCCTTCTGCCTCCACTCCTGCGGCTCACAGGAGATTAGAGGAGCGAAAGAGATAAGGAGCAGCATTGGCTAAATGTTTTTTTTTTCCAGAATGGGGGCTGGGCAAATTGGAAAAGCTGAAGTACTCTAGTTAGCCAGAAGACAGACAAATAGAATCAGACTGGCAAAGCAAGAGCATAAAGTGAATCACTCAGACCTGACCTTGACTTGATCGTGCTTAAACCGGTCTGCTGGTTCAAAGATAAAAATAATAAAGAAAAAAAAACTGAGCACAGGCGATCAATAGAGAAACAGCACAACATCAAGGATGTTATTTTAAAATGATGTTCTTTTTGCCATTGAGCAATTATGTCGGATGTAGTGACAATATTTTTTTTATCTTAGTGACTTTTCTAGCACATGAAAACCTCAGTGTGCAGCAAACGGCAAAGTAACTCACAAGTAAAAGAGTTGTGGAACTATTTTAGGGTCTTCTTTACCCATCAAAAATGTAAACATTCAGGTTTAATAAAAGATTATGCTTTTGTAAATCTTGATTTAGGAAAATCAAGAAGAAAACAAAGGAAAATTCACAAATGTCAACTTGTCACAAATGCTCAGGTTAGCAAGCATAGCTACAGATGACAACAGATAAAACAACTTTAGTGTAAAAGTGAGATGTTTCTCTGCTCTTAGCACATTTAGCAGTGGATACACAGGTGTGATTGTCAATGCTAAGACACTCCCCCTAGCTCTGATTGGTTGTTTTCAACCGGGAGTGGGGCATTTCTTCTGACAGCAATAGTAGTGCCTGAAGGAGGTTGAGCTTTTCACAACTATCTGTCTCATATAATGAGTAAATATTTTTTTTTACACATTTTAATAAATATGTAAAAAAACAGACTTTTGTAAAAGTTACAAACTGCAGCTTTAAATCCATGCATGAAAATATGATGCATTCTAGAGGAGGAAACCAAAGTTAAGGGAAGCCATTTCCCTCGTTAGGTGTCAGTGCTGGTCTACAAAGAGAGACAGACTGACATAGGAGAATTATAGAAACACGCAAGGAACCAAAGGAAGAGAAGTTGACAATATTATTGCTCATTAAAAAGCAAATTTACGAGGTGTCATTTTGGCCATTACGGAGTCCAGTTGTTCTCTCTTCTCCTGTGTCCCCAACCTGATATTTGAATTAGCAGGTCTAAATGACAAGACCGCCTCAAAGAGGAGCCCACAGGCCCTGCTCTCCCAGAGTTTCAAAGGCCCGGCAACCTGGTTGCTGCTGGCTGTCAGAGAGTCGATTGGAACGTGTGGCAGTGAGATAACCTGTACGAGACAGAGCCCAAAGCCGTTTGCCTCTTTGACAGGCTTATTAACGGGAAACCGCTGAGGAAAAAAAAAGGTCCATATCGGCAGAGGGATCAGGGGAGAAGAAACCTTCCCTTATCACCAGGACACCGGGGATTAAAGCCTGCCCCGCTCTGATAAATTAATTATTCTCTCTTATCTCTCATGTTTAAAGACTGTCAGACAAACCCACCTGGAGCCATAGTGCTGGACAACCCATGTGACAGTAAGAGAAAGAAACATGTAGCCTGTGCCGGGGCTCATCTTGTTCTATCCAAATACGGTTTTCTTCCAGTTTCCTGGCTGCAACATAAAAACTAATAAACAGACTTTACTTTAAGACGATGCAACGTTTCAAGGGATACCAGTAGAACTGTGCAGAAGTGTTGACAATTATTACTAGGCAAGAGATTGCTTCGAATAGGAAATCAGAGAAATGACACACACTTAAACCTCTTTCGTGGAAAATTTGTCGCAAACCCACAAGCACAAAAAGCTTTCTGAGATCCCCAAAAATCACAAGTATGGAGTGAGATCTCCCCTAAAGCTGTGAGCGTTTAAAAATAAAGCCGGAACGCCACACTGTGGGAATGCGGACGGAGTTAAACATCATCTGTACTATGGATAAAATCAAATATCTCTCCAATACAATTATTTTCCAAACCGTAATGCTGTACAAAATCAATGTAGCAATCCTGCTGGCCAAGGAGAGGCTTAAAATGTAAATAATGCATCTCATCATGTTGGTTTCCTGGAAAGGATTTCTGAATCTTGTGCATTTGCCTCCTGCAGCCACACACCATACCTAACCCACATCCAGTCAAATCTGATTGACCTTACACAACCCTACAGATGTGAGCAAATGATCTGGATGGAAATGAGAAAAATTATGTCTTAATCTCACCTTAAATGTTTTGTGAAAGAGGCTACAGTGATTTTATTGAATATAAACTCTGCCAGGTTCAATGTTTTGCTTCTGTCCACTTCTGCTAAATCTATTCTTCACATTGACGTTTGAATTAAACGTAATTGCATTTTAAGAGAAGAAACCAAACAATTAAATGACTTAGATTTGCCATGCACACAGAAACTGCTGCTTTCAATTTCAGTTTATCCTGTGATACAGGATAAACTGTATCCAAATGTTTTTCACCAAACATTTGGATACAAATTCTAACCCAGCATATCTGGTTAGAGAGCACAGAGTCTTGCCATTTCTTATTGGCCACCATTTTGAACCATTACAGCTGGAGATGTTTCCCAGTAAAAAAGAAGAAACTCTTTTCAACAGTTGCCACATACTTGCTCAGAAAAGCTCTAATGTCAACAAGCCAGTGCAAACGGCTGAGCTTCCTTGGATAGAATGAAATGTACCAGTTAAGCTGCATTGTATATAATAATTAGGACAGATTTTTTTACTGAATTGATTTGATTATATATTTCTGGATATAAACAGTCTTTTTTGTAAAATGACAATTCAATGCATTTTAAATTGAGTTCACAAGGAAATATTTTCAACTTATTAAGAAATCAGATCAATAAAACCTTTAAAAGTTGGATAAAATTGAAGATTTTCTGTGTGGTGCTTTCAGGCAAAGCAAATACGCTTGTCCATCCATTTCAACCCCTGGAAATGGAAATGAATATCTATGGGTTTACCAATTAAAAACCTAAAATTACATGTCATGTTTGGCGCCACGGAACAAAAACGTGAAAGACAGACATTGTTTCAGTATCTATTTTGCCAGCATAAGGAGATTCGAAGTGGTAGGAGAGGTTTCCAAAGGCATAGCGTGCCGGTGTCACAATACCCTCTGATGTCCTTGAGATAGTTGCTTGAAGTCTGTCAGCGGTGCTCACCTCCAGCCTGACGGGGCCAGCACACATGGAGGGTGATTGACAGGGTGGGTGAGTCGCAGGCTTCCCCAGCCTCTCTGCAATAATAGCAAAAACACCAATGCCGGGAATGTTAATGTCCTTCATATTTTATTAATTCAAAATCCATGGGATATCAGCTCGGTGCTTTATGAAAAGAAAACATCAATCCTGCAGAAGTAATGAGTGCGGCAGCAGATTGGGGTTGAGGGAGAAGGCAGCAGAGAAGAAGGGGGAGGATGAGGCACCGAGAAGCCCTCTAGGTATGTACTGAGGGAGACGGAGAAAACTAATATTTGACTGTCCGCTGTCGGGTCTTGTTGGCTAAATGACTGAGCCTCAGGGAAGAAACAAGCACAGCGGCTGTTGCTGAGGTGTCTCATCCAGCTCAGTGGAGTGATTGCTACACCTTATAGGCATCTGTGAATGGCTTTATGTTTGTGCACACAAACATGTGCATGTCTGGGTTTTTTGTTGTTTTTTCTTGTCCCGAGTGTGTGTGTGTGTGTGTGTGTGTGTGTGTGTGTGTGTGTGTGTGTGTGTGTGTGTGTGTGTGTGTGTGTGTGTGTGCGCGCTTTAGTTCCTTGATTGAAGTGTGGGGGCTTTGTTGTTTTCAAAGCTTGTCACATATTTTTAGGCATCAAATTGACAAGACAGAACAGCAGCTGCATTAAAAGTGATGTGTGGTTTTCCTTAAAAGCCTGCATATGGAACTGCCGGAAACAGTCTGAAGGTCACAGCAGAGAAAACAGGGACACAGCTTGTCAGGGCGCTACAATGTCACAGGCAGGTGCCAAGAAGATTCAGAGCAGCTGGTAGAAAAGATCTTAGAAGTCGGCGTAAAACTTTAATGCGCTACAAAAGACTTGCCACAAATGATTCGCTTCTCTTAATAGGCATGTAACAAGGAATATTAACTTTAAAAAAATGTTGCATAAGAAAATTCATATAAATCATAGTTTAAAAGTAATTAAAAAAAATACCAACTCTTGGGTGAGAAAAGTAGCATCAGATGTTCAAAAAGCAGCAGTAAGCTGCTAAACTTTGCATGTTTGAATGTGACAGACACTCTAGGAGAGAAAAAATAATTGTATGGGAGGGAAAAGGTTTATCTTAAATATGTTTAGAACTTGAAGTTCCCCCGTTTATGAGCTCACAATACTTCATTCTTTACAGAGGTTAGACCTTCAAATTTTATGACTTTCAAACGTTGGACAAGTTGAAGGTTATCTAATAGATAACACCTGTAAATGCTTGGAGTGGCACAGGAACCAAACTACCAACCGCTAGTGGTTGAGAAAGGGAAGAAAATATCCATCCATCCATCCGTCCATTTTCTTTACACCCTTGTCCCTTACTGGGGTCAGGAGGGTTGCTGGTTCCTCTCCAGCTAACGTTCCAGGCGAGAGGTGGGGTCACTCTGGACAAGTCGCCAGTCTGTCGCAGGGCAACACAGAGACACACAGGACAAACAACCATGCACACACACTCTCACATCTAGGGACAATTTAGACAGAACAATTAACCTGACAGTCATGTTTTTGGACTGTGGGAGGAAACCGGAGTACCTGGAAAAAACCCACCATGCGCAACTGTGCAGCCCCAGAAGAAAATATGTTTTTATTAAAAGTTTCCAATAATGTCAGAAAAAGTCACCTGATTTGACAGTTTTCACCAGTGTTATGGAGAACAAAGAAATGTGATGAAGCTCCCACACTGCGTTCTGTACGGCCAATATTTCACTTTCCTCTTGTGTAAAAATAAAGAGGCATTTATGTCATGAACTGTTATAGGTTAATAAGCAGGTACAGACTGATACTTATTAAAAGAAAAACCTCAAAATTATAGTCAAGATACGAGATACCTGGAGAATAAATGTCCAGAACGATGCTGAGCTGGCAAGACAGCAGGAGGACATGCAATCGCATTTAATGCAAGGGTCTAAGAGGAGTGCAGGAAACAAACAGGCTTATAGAAGCTTTTTAGGGGATTAGTAAATCAAGGACCAGGTGAGTTCAGTCAGCAGAAATGCATCACAGCTGAGACGGGAATGTAACTTTAACATTACAACAGGTTCCTGCAGTCTGTCTGCAAATACTTTCTAGGAAACTGTAATAAAATTCTCAATTGTCCCTGTTAGGTGTCAGCTTGACCCATAATATGACCTGAAAAGCCCAATAGAGAATGTAGTTCTTTGCAGAACGACACAAAAAATAAAATATTTTTGTTATAAGTCTGGAAAGTTGCTACCAATTTTGAAAACTTTTTAAATATTGTGTAATCTTGCTTTAATTTATATTTATACTAAATCACTACAGTTGTAACAACCATTACTGAATTGTCTTAGTAGAAGTAGCATTAACATAGCTTTTTCTGTTTAAAGAAAAAATAATATTTTCTACATTTGAAAAACCGTATATTTTGCTACGGGTTACTATGGTAGGAAAAAAAAAACCAAACTATGATGACAAAAACAACAACATGCCTCGACTGACTGCACATTTCTGCCCTTTGAATCCGTGTTTAAAGCCTCACCATAAAACGTAAATATGATTTTGAAAAGAATAAAACGGTTCCTGCAGCATTAAGAGCAGGTGGTTCTCTGTGTAGATTGCAGAACTACTAGGCAGCCGCTGTCACTCTGTGTGAAGGGAACAGATGGAATCATGACGACTTCCATTTACGTCCACCATTCCCACCATTATTATCGTGATTTTAAAGAGACTGGATTGAGCATATGGTGAGCAGGTCCCTAATGACATGATGGATGTTTAGTATTCTCTGGGGCAGTTCATTGTTCGCAAATGGGTGAAAACAGACAGTTTAATAGTTTCAGGCTAAAACTGCTGCTGCTTTTTAAGAAGGCCATCATGTCCAATCATTAAACATCTGGAAGTGTCTCTCAGCTGCCGCCATTATGGCTCCAATCTTTCAGTCTTCTAGCTGTGTTTATTTGAGTTGCTGCAGGGCTGCATAGTAAAAACTTGAGACTAATAAAAGTGATAAATGATTTCTTGGTGATTCACAGAAAGTTTCATCTGTTTCTCTCGGGGAGAAGAAATGATATTCAGAGAAGATGCCACCAGCTTATTCAGACCCACATCTATCAGGCGTTTTACCTCACTGGTGACATTTCATCCTTGAATGAATTCTCCTGGCAACTAAAGCCTCTTTTCACCTCCTCTACCTTCTGCCTGCACACATAAAACATCTAAATGCATTTGACAAATATGGTCACAAGAACTGACCATGGTTTTACACCCATAATGTGGTTAGAGGATTTTATGGATTTAAGAACGTTTTGTCATTTGCCAATGTAGAAGTTGACCCATAAAGATTTCGGTTCATTAGAAAATTGATTAGGCTTTAACATACTAAGCAATAAAACCACAATGGAGAGGTGCTACCCTGAGAACATCTTAAAATAAGTCAAAATGGTTTGAGGTATAAAACATTAATACATTTCATCTTACTTATATTCGCACATTTGCGTGAGGTGCATTAAAGAGTGTAGAAGAATCTTGCATTAGGCATTCAGATCCCCATAAAGTGGAGTATATCAGCTCTTCTGAAGTTGTTTCTATTCATTGCTTCTTAAGAGGTTTTTGCTAATTGTCTTTGAGAGAATACTAAACCACTTTACATTTTGACCCACCGTATGTGACGCCACGTTCTTCAGAGAGTGTCTGCCATGACGGACATCAACAAAACTCTTTTAAAGTTCGTCAAAAAACAAACCTGTCTGAAGGTTTGTTGGCTGTCACTTAGCAATAGCCAGCTTCTTTTCACTGTCTGATTTGTGTTTACTCTATATCTCCAGAACACTTTGCCAACAATCATTGTGACAAAGTGGTTCAGTTTATGTTCACCACTTGTCCCTTATTCTTTCTCATTCACTTACTTTCTATATTTGGTTATAATGATTAATTTAAACGTTGCCATTTTGCTTCATTTACTATTCCGGGTTTGTTTGTGTTAGCATTATGTTGCAGGATCCATCTATGTATGTTTAGGTTAAAGTTATTTCTGGATTATGGGTTGGATTTGTTTCAAGGTATATTTATTAAGGTATTTGTTTTTCTTTGTACTCACCATTGTTTGTCCTTGTAGATCTGCAGCAGGGCATTATGGGAGGCGCTGGCCCAGTACTTCCTGCTTAAATGGCTGGGTGATGTCAGTGATTACCTTGCTGGGTTCTACCAATTAGAGGGTTTTTCTTTTGTATATTGCTTTGTTTTTGTTTTTTTTTAAACTAACCTTTTGAGTTATCTTGTATTGTGTGATTTATTTTGCAGATAACTTAATTATGTAGGAGTTTGTAAATTGAGTTGTAGTTTTGGTGTTTCTCTGTTGTTTGTTTTGACCTGTTCCTTGGTGGCTGAGTCCAATCAAGAACAGATGTGGTGCCAATTTATATATAAAAGCAGTGAGTTTCTGGACGCTCAAGGAGAGAAGTCAGGGGAAAGACTGAATAAAAAAGTGATTTGAGGAAACTGGAACTGAAACTGGTGGCTGGTACTGATTTTCTGTTCACCTTCTGACCCTTGTGCCTAAACTACTTTACAATCATCGCTCACCTAAACTGTTGATGGATTTGCAGCCCAAGCCATGTTCAGCTCTTCTGTTTTGTCCTTTGACGTGTCTCTTACTCATGTTGGTGGAGAAATTGGAATAGAAAAAAATAACAGCTCTTTGCTTTACACATTCAAAGTTAAGGTTAGCCTAAATTACGAGCCGGTTGTAAAGAAATATACATTTTTCATTTTGATCTTTTCTTAAGCATTTTGTTTCTCCAGCTTGTAATTGTCCTACCATAAACATTAAAAGTTGATCATTTCATTGTAAGCCTGGAACCTTGGAAATTCAGTGTGGAATTAAATATTTTCCATTCTGTTTAATGCTAGCATTTAAAATTTTTGCTTAATATTATTAATATATGCTGAGATTCTGCTACTATTTAAATGAACCTTCATCTCCACCACAGAACACAGGTTAGACTTTGACCAGACTCTTAATTCTCCATCATATATTTATACAGAAGAGTAATTTGAACCCAGAGAACAGGTCAAATGGGCTTTACTATGTGGTGAATAATGTAAGATTCTATTAACATTTAAATTTGACATTGATTTCACACTGTCAGGCCTCAGCTAAGTGACAAGAAACATCAAGATGTTAGAGAAAAAGTGGCATTTTATTTGTCCAGCTGGCATTTTATTATATATTTCTAACAATTGAAAGTAATGCTACAAAGAGTTTTAAGGACTCCGTTTCAGTTAGGACTCGTTTATGAAAACTTAAAACTGAAAAAATGTTTTACACAATTCTGCCTCTCCTGTAACAAACATAAAACAACATTTTGAACCAACCAGATTGTTTATACGTACAATCTGACCAAAATATTATAGAAGTATGAAGTATGTCCAGAAATGTAGTGTATATTTCTGTGTTTAAGCTAAAGATTCTTTCTAAACTGTAGTTAAAGTAGATTTTTTTCCAGCTCAACATAAGTTTGTAGATATAGATGTGCGGTCCAGGCGTTGCCTTTTAGAGATCTGTTTACACACAGAGAGGGGAGACCTTTTAATAGGACAGACCTGCCACTTGCATTGAGGTCATTGCATTTAAAACTTGTATTTACTGGACAGATGCCCGGATAGTTCAAGACTGTGCAGATTTTATACTTACATTGGATCTAGCTCTGTTATGTTATGTCTGGGAATAATAATAATAATAATAATAATAATAATAATAATAATAATAATAATAATGCATAATATTTCCAAGCTAACAGTCACTGAAGCTGTTGTACTTTTATCAAAGGCTTTTACACATTACTGTTGAGATTCTTCTGACTTTCATTATGTAAAAGTCTTTTTGCATGTTCTATATGGTCAGATCTTAAACCCTATATCCCATTTATTCTAACAATACACATTATTAAATCAGATACTAGAGATATACCACTTTCAGAGGCAACAAAGCAAAGATTCAGCACATCTGGTTATTATACATTTTATCCTGTTTTTCAGCATAAAGCATCAGGCGGGATTCTTTGGGATTTCTGTTTGTAATATCTTCTGTCATCCTGCATCCCTTGTATTGCTTTTCAAGTCAAAAGGCAGGTTGTATATCTGTCAAGAGGGTGCACTGCCATCAAACTCAGATGAGATTGCTTTTTTCAGGGTTATGAACAATAAACAGTGTTTGTGCAGCTTGATATCTGTCAGAACAAGACGGCATGACTCAGAGATCTCAATAAAAAAAGAAATAGTGGCTGGAATGATGAAATCAAAACTAGATAAAAATAGTTTAGTCAAACTTTGAAAGAAAACCAACAAAGTTTTTTTTAACCATCTGCAAATCATTGCTATGATCATCACTGCCATCACCCAATTATTATTCTGCTGCGTGTTAACTTTGCATTTTAAGTAGAAAAGTACAAGGCTTCAAGTGAATAAAACTCTGGCATCATCATCTTATACATCTGGTACTGCAGCATAGCTTGTCTGGTAGGCATAGCTGGTACAATTATGTAGGATAAACTTCACAACTGAAAGATGACAGATTAGTGCCACTGCTTACAAAATCTACACAACTGGTATTTAAATATCACAACAATAACCAAATAATGTTAGAAAATCTCATGGAGAAAGACTCACATTGTGCAGTCCTACCTGTTTTCTGATCAAATCAGTAAATAATAATTTAACCGTTTGAGGGACCTTCTTAGATCTTTGAACTTTCTGTGCAAGATGGAAAAAAATGACATTTACAGTAACTGACTTATGAGGGAGCAGCACGATATAAATTATACTGGCTTCACCCTGATAAATCCACACTGTAAAAGCGCCTCATAAAGGCATAAAAAACACTTTGCAGACGTGACAAGACTTTATGTTTCATAAAATGCACATAATTTCTTCGAGTTTAAATCCTCATAAAATCAATTTATAGTCAAGCAAACATACATACAAGGTAGAATTAAATTAAGATATTGTATATCTGAGTTTTAGAATCCATACACTTATTTTAGAGTATTTATAAAATATAATAGAATGATTTATCATCACAGTTTTGGGTACAATTAGATTTCTGACTCAAAAACAATTCTATGATTTAAGGGAGTTGCAAATGTGCTTATTTAGTCCTTATGATTAATGTTTGTTGCCCCTGAATTGGCATAATGACATTTTATTTATCGCACTTTGAGTTCATTTCAGGAGATTTTCTTGAGAACTTTGATGTTTTGTGGGACACAGTTGGACCTCAAGCCCAAGTTCTGGTACTCTTGGTTTTCATGTGGATCATGTTTACAGTGATTTATAAACAATATTTTATTGGGTGTGGGGTCAGTTGGACCCCATTTGTAAACACAAGGGTTAATTGTGAAATTTTCCTCCCATTTGCCTTTAGCAAATTTATAGAATATTTCGAGCATGTTAAGATTACTGTGGTGCAAAATTATGTGTCTTTTGCACTCCTTGTTCTTATGCATGATTTTATACTGCTATCATGTTCGAAATAAATAAAAATAATGTATGGATTTTAGCTGAAGCTGCAGATATGGGCATAACATTATATTATTTAAATCCATACATCTATTTTCTGTAGCATCTTAATCTTTCTAGGGTTGCAGAGGACTAGTTGTGTGTCCCCGGTGTCAGAGAGGCTTGGGACAAATTGGAGATTTAATCAGTCAATTATAAGGCAAAACAATAGAGACACATCAATATACATATATTCACTCCTAAGAGAATTTCAGAATGATCCTTTAACCCAATGTTCACTTTTTTGCCTTCTTGTTGCAATCCAGCAGTGCTAAAACTTCCACCAGTGCAGCCCTAATCTAATATTTTTTTAATATTTTGTAGAAAAAAAAATAGTAAAGAAACTCATAATGTTCGCCAGTAACTTTTAGCAATGATAAAAGTCTGCAGCTGTGGAAGGATGGTGTGACTGCTGCTAAAATTAGAAAGCAGTGACTCAGGCAGCACCGAGGGGTTACTGCTTCTTGTTAAGTGTGGGAAGCCTCACACATCCCCTCACATCCGGTATTATCAACTTGCCACATCTCTGCTGTTTTCTGCTTCATCTCTTTTGAAATTATTCACATTTGGCTCATTTAACAAAACGTGCTTCTCTTGACAGTCATTCAAGATGCCATTAAACTCACTCATTGTGAGGAAAGTGTAAAACTCAACAACACTTTCTGTCTTTTATTATGCAAACCTTTGTTGTACATCTGGTTAACAGAGTCATGGAGAACGGGGACATCTATTAGATGCAACCCTGATCACAGCTATAGCTCTGCTGCAGATGGTGTCGCCTTGTTCCTGTAATTATGCCGTAATGTCTTGTCAGAGCAGTATGGAGAGTCAATGGGAGACTTTCTGTCTCTCTAAGGACACGAGTGGCTGGGCAGAGCTCATTACAGTGAATCACACGGGCTGAAGAAGCAGAGAGCAGAAATACCTTTATATGGCTGAGGTAGGTCCCTGGTGGAAATGAGCATCTGTCATTTACCATCAACCACAGCTGTGTTAATTCCTCATAAACCTCTGACTGCGGCGGAGTGCGGTGTCTCCAGAGGACCTGGGATGTGACAACCATCAATCAGATCTGAAAATGGGTCAAATTACAGACAGAGTAAATCCACCTCAGCCTTGAGAGGGGATCGCATTTCTGATGTCAGAGTCCTCACAGTGCATGCAAAAATTTCCAGAGTGTAAAAATATAGAGTTGGAGAAGTCTGAATTTAAAAAAGAAATGAAATAATTTCAGAGAAGAGAGATTATTTTTGTATGTTCAGTGCTTGACAAGGACTAATGTTGGATTATCTTAGCATACAGTTGACTTTTCTAGTTACATCTCAGGTCTGCTGATATGGATGGTGAAAGTCAAGAACCAAGTCATTAGTATCATCAACATGTCTGATACTAATCAGACTGGATATTAAAAGAGAATGACTGAGTGATAATTAAACCTTGATTTGATTAAATGCAGAAAACATTTCTAATTCTCTGTTTTGCTTGCATGTTGGGTCTGATTTAGTGAATTAGCACACTGCTGTTGTGAACAGAGTATTGAATATTGATTGCTGATTTTCATTTTTTCTTTAATTTGCTATAATACAACAAGTACTGGGACAGTTAGATGCCCCAACACAAAGAACCCGACAGTAAGTAACTTCACTAAATGAAGAACAAGCATGTTTTAATACAACAAATGCACTGCAGACACACAACTACACTTTATGTTTATTCCATCTGAACACAAGCTTTGTTCTTCTGATGTTAGTTTGTATCTGAGTCTGCTGAGAATAGTGAAGTTGGGAAAGATCAACTATACATTATCACTGGAAATATTTGACCATACTGAATATTTGATTCAAACATACTTTAAAACAGACTTTTACCTAATAGTATTTGCTTGAGTAAAATATGTTGAAGTAGAGCTACTCCTACTAGATAATGAAACAAAAGCTAACAAATATTTTATTTTCCACCATTTCCTATGAACCTCAGCAGGTTAGAAGATAAATCACAGATTGCCACTCATTTCAAAGTGCTACAGAGCAACTTAGAGCAAAGTGCTGTAGGTACACAAGTGAGTGATTCCAGTGATTCAGTGATAAAATGTCACACTATCTGTGCATTTAATCCATCAAACCCTGTGTTTGCTGCAAAAGCTTCAGTCGTGACAAAAAAAATCACAAAGGCTTATCACGTTGTACCCTAAAATAAAGAAGGAATTAAATGCATATATACATCATAAATTGGATGAAAGTGGAGCCCAGAGTTTGGCAACTCACCAAGCTGCACCAAGTACATATACGCAAGGAAATATGGGCCGCATAATGAGAATGACGACAAATATATGACATGCTGAGAACCAAATAAAATCACTCTCTACTCTTTGTCACTTTTATATGCACTACATTGTATATGCAGTCACCCGGCAGATGAAACTCATTTATGTATTCATGCCCAAGAATGATACTGTCTGCAGGTTTCAGCTCTAAAAATAGTTTGATGCACAACTTCTCTGGGTGCCACAATGCGGAGGAATGTAGAGGAAGCAAATTGAACGATACATTTCAGCTCATAGTCTTGGGAGGAATCATCTTGGGGAAGTAGATTTGTAAATCCGTGTATCTCAGTCACTTAGTCATTGAAGGATGGGTGAGTTGATGCATCAAAAGCCCACCTTATATATTATGAAAACATTCCCAACCTTTCTTTCAAAAGAAACCTTCTATATAATTCTGTTGTTTGAAAATGAGTTATTCATGTACAAGATGTAAGACTTATTTTGAAAGTCATAAAACTTGCTTTTACGTGATAAACTGGTGCATAAGCGTGAACTAGAGTAATATATATATATATATATATGTATATATATATTTTTTTTACATTTGAAGTGTGGCATGCAGTTGTATTCAGCACGTTATTTTGATACCCCTGATGCATTATCTAGTGCAGCCAGGCTCCTTTAGAAGCCACCTAATTAGCAACTAGTGTCTATGTGAGTTTAATTTAATCCTAGTATAATTACCTCCATTTTGTAAATGCCTCAGGTGTATGATGGAGAACAAATACCATCAGATAGGTCATGTTTAATATCCTGACAAGTTTAAGTCAGGATTAGGTTAGAACAAAGTTACCAACTTATGTTCGTAAACACAATTTAATCCCCAACCGCAAACTGACTAAGAAATGTCTGTTCACCTGAACTGTCGAGGTGGGAAAGGAAAGCATTAATCAGAGAAGCAGCCAAGACGACCACAGTAACTGGGTCTCTTGGCCAGGGAGCTGCAGAGATCCACTGTCAGGTTGATGAATCTGTCAACAGAAAAACCATTTGTCCTGTAATCCATAAATCTACTTTTATATAAAAGTAGCAAGAAGAAAAGCATTGCTGAAAGACAACAAAGCCACAAGAACGTGCATTTAAAGTTTATCACAAGCCACATATGGGACAAAGCATACATGTGGATGATGTACGCCAAGCAAACTGCACTTTCAAGGCAAACGAACCAGAGTCTGATTAAAGTGGACTAAACAGGGCTGGTGTGAATGCAGCCTTAGCTGACGGTATCCAAATGCACATAACATCAGATTTATATTTGAATCATTTTCCTTTCACGGTTATCCTGATAAAGTTTTGGATGTGACCTAAAATAGTTGAAAAGTTAGAGAGATCTAACTGTCTTGTAATGGTGCTGTTGGCAAATAAATATTAGGGGACAATTTGGTTTTAGAATCCCGCTGATGGGGCCTGAGCTCACCATTCGGAGCTTACTAATACAAACAGGTGATAGGATGTCTGTAATTACCACCTCAGACTATTACCTCAACTCACACACAACCAAGCACACACACACACACACACACACACACACACACACACACACACACACACACACACACACACACACACANAAAAAAAACAACACACACACACACACACACACACACACACACACACACACACACACACACACACACACACACACACAGAAAGCAGAACTGAATAACACTGAATAATCATTGTGGCTGGCGAGACTTCGCTCATCATTACCCCAGCAGGCAGGAGATGGAAAAATCCCACTCCTGCCATATCTCGCTGCTCTGGTGCATGGCTAATATTAGGAATATGGAGATTCTTTTTGCACAAGGTTGGGAACATACATCAAGCTCCATCAGTGTTAGTCACCCCCATCACCCCAAAACCTTACCTTAGGATGAATAATTCTGCATATGAGGTGGTGGGAAATAATCACTGAGTGAATCAGTGTTAAGTGAATGCCATTTGTCACTGTAGTACCCCGGTGTGATGGATGAAACACGGGGTCAGATCTGTTAGACAAAATAAAGCACGAGCGGAGTGGAGGGGCACGGAGGAACGGGGGATGGAAGTCTGTGGTAATGATATGGTCATATGTACACAGCAGAGCTCAGATGTGATTAAGGCGATGATATGATGGGTGGTGTCAGTGGCGAGCTTAATGACTAACGCAATGAGATGGAATTGGAAGAGACACTGGTGTCAGTCTGAAGTGGAATAATGCCTGAAGCCTCTGCAGCAGCAGACACATGGAGCTGCCACAATGAGCAGCCTCATAAGCAGAAATTGTTACGGTTGCTGGAGACTTAGACATGAGTAATTAGCCTTACTGCAGAACAATGAAAGGCTGAAATTCAGTGCTTTTGACATTCTGTCAGGCAAATGATAAATAACCAGAAAAATAATGATGATGATTATTTCACTTACTGTATTTGTCACAAATCATCCGGTGCTCCGAGAGGATGTGTCCTGGTGGAGGGAGGGAAACGAGGAATGTTTCAACAATAATAAGGACTAGACCGTCACATGCAAAACTGTTCCAAATGCTTTTAAGTCTGTGGTGCAAATAAGGAGGTTGGCTTTTAAAAAATCTGCTGCAGATTAAAATGTCAGCAACAAACAAGCTGTAGTAGAGGGATGACTATGAATTAGATCTGCATTACAGTCAAACAGACTCTACAGTAGGGCCAAAAATGAGCTCCATCAAGATGACCAGAGATGTGGCTTCATGCTGCTTTGTCGCGTCTTGGCCTTTCAGACGTCAGAACTGCTTGTCGCTGCACATTTCCAATCATATCCTTCTGCATACTTAAAAAGGCTAACAACAAATCCTGCATTGTTTTATGGCGGCAATATAGATTTTATACAGCTCAGAGGAAAAGCGAATTACATCCTAAATTACAGAGACGTCGCTGTGAGACGTCAGCAGCAGGAGTTATATCAGCCTGGTGGCAAGTGTGCCATTTTGGCTGGGAGGCCCGCTGGGGACCTGAAGGCTCCAGGATGGGACTCAGCAGAGACATCTGACCTACAGGATGCAGCGTCAGCTCAAAATAACAAAGTTACCCAAACCCCCTGATGAAACAACAGGCCAGATGATGCCGACACGCAGCAGAGAACACACTGGAGGAAAGAACAAAACTAGACAAACACACACACCTACTGAGGTGAAGGGCGTTGACAAAGGCAATAAATCTTTCTGCAACCATTTTAAAATGCACATTAATTTTTATTTATCCATGAAAGATTTGTTTTAAATGTATCTGGACATCATTTAATGTAATGAACCAAACAGTAGGTTCTTAATGTGGGACCAGAGCTCTTTAACAAAGTCCATGCTGGTATCTGGATCATAGTGCGCCATCACACATTACACTCACTTTCCCTCCCTTGGTTTTTCTCTTCCTCTCCGGCTGGCTCTTGGGATTGGTCACATAGGCAACAGCCCAGGTTGCTGAATCTGCAAAAGGTGAATCTAGACCAGATCCCAAACCCGCTAAAACAATGAGGTCCATGTAGGAGGAATATTCTGAATCTCAGCTGTGTCACCATGAAGAGGTTGGTAATACTGAACCTCAATGACCTGAAGAACAAGGGTAACCTACCCTTCAAGAAGAGTAGGATACCAGGCCTCAGCAGACAATAAGTCAACTTGTGAACAGAATGAGACGTTGTTGTCAAGCTGTGAAAGATGCTCACAGGCACATGACACATTATTGAGACATTGACATTTTTTGTTGTGTCACACAATCGCTGGTGTTGTCTTTTCCTTCAATACACTGTTTGAGATGAGGATATCAGTATAGCATAACTCTACTTATATGTCCTACTGACATAAAATAATATTGTAGTGTGAAGCACAAACTGTAAGATTTAATTAACACATTTTCTGCACCTACACAGAACTTATAATAGATGTAGAACAAGCGAATCATTTTTTTTATGAAATAGGATATAAAATCTGCTTTGTCATATTGTATAGTTAATTATTTAGCAATTCAGAGAACATATTTGCATAGTTCTGTACTTCCAGTTGTAGCGGCAGTTTTTCTGAACACATTTCCAGATGCATGAAGGATGAATTTTCATCTGGTAAAGTAATTTGGTTGGAAAGCCTATTCACTCTTACTGTACATTAATCTTTGGTTTTATCTCGGAATGGCCTCATTTCCCTTTGCATTACAGTGTGAGGGTTCAGATCCTTAGACAGGAGAACATTTATCACAGAGGTGCCCCATTTATAAAGCGACTGTCCAGACTGGCCTGCTTCCAGGCAGAAGAACCCAACTGTGGTTAACGGGATCCGAGCTGAAATAGCTCACACAGTGTCAGGAGGTGAAACGCATCCTTCTGTGTCCTCAGGATCATTGCTTAAAGGTTACAGGAAACTATGCAGTTTCTTACAACAAATTGAGAAGTTTATTATGAAAGTTAGTCAATAACAACTGAACGTTACCCCCCACACTTACGTAATAGGAAATGTGTGATTTTTTTTTCTTCTTCTTATGTCTCTAAGCGCAGGAGGACCCAGAAGTTCTTATAAAATAAGTCATTCAGATGCACAAGGAGTTTGACATTTTCAATGTCACTTACAAAGACAGTTGAAGATCATTATTCATTCAAGGTATACTGAATTATTCACCACAGAGAATAAGATTTCACCGCACCACAGAAAAGCAGAGATCTACAGCTCAGTTACAAATATATACTATCTAACGAACAAAATGAGGAAGAGCACCAAGAAACTAAGACAGGAATATGCTAAAGTGATTTAAATATGTATATTAGTTTTCTCCTTTAGCTGGCTATGTCTGTGTATGCGCATGTTTGTGTGTGGATGTGTAAAAACAACAACAACAAAGTCATTGTGTGCGCTCCTTTTATTCAGTGTCATATCTTTGTACAGTGCTCTGCAATTACTGGCTCCTCCGGTAAAATTATGTAAAACAAAAACAAACCTTCAATTCATATTTTGTTGCAGAAACATAATATCATAAAACATGTAAACATTTTATGTGACTATTTCAGTTGGAAAAAAAAATATTGAAAAATTATTTATTACAAATGAATCTGTTGCAACTAAATACATTTGACTGAAATATTATATTAATTTCAAGCAGTGATGCCAAATGAGGCTACAGCACAATTGACATCACCAGGTTTCCATGGCAACCGTTATTTAATAGCATGCCAACTGCTATGCATAGTAGTAATGCTACAAAATAAGTTGTTTTTGTACCACGATCAACAACAGAAATAGGCAGAGTTTTCCGAACTCCTCCAGGTCTTTAATTGGCATTATGTTGTCAGATGACTGCAAAATCCAGCTTTTCAGCAACAAACATTTCAGGTGGGTCTGATGTAAATGTGGAAAAGCACCTTCCTGTTAAGCATAGTGGACTTTTATAGAGCATAGCACCAGAAACTCTAAATAAAGGGTTTAATGATCTTTAAGAGACACTTAATAAAAAAAAATCAATCATTTTACCAAGAATTTTTGGTAAAATGTTTATGTAGATATTTTTTATACTCTTTGTGCAGTTAAAGTCTTGTTAAAATCTTCCTATTATGCAGAGGATTTTGACAAAAGGCTATCAAAGAACCATGTGACACTAACTTCCTAATAAGGTTAATAATTCTCTGAGCTATTAGGTAATGTGTGAAATTTCAAATGTTCTGCTTTGGCGAATGCCGACAGCCCTTGGTTCCGTGTCCCCCATGTGGCCACCATCTTATGCCCTTGATCTGGAGACCCACTCTGACAATGTGACAGTGACATTAACAAGCCTCTGCCCAGGGGGGCAGCTTAGTAGCCCTCACTGCTTCTCGTTAGCCTTGTTAGAGAGCATGTGTTGAAATAAAAGTTCCAGGGAATTATATCAGCTTTCTATTGTGCCAGCACAATCTTTTTAAATGTCAAAACTATGTTTAAATAAATGCAAATTGATTAAATATGGAAATACCTTGCCAGCTCCACATATTTTATGCTTTTATGTTTGTTTGTTTATTGCTGCATAACCAGAAATACATGTGACCCTGAACACATTTAGCAATAAATTAACACACAGTAAGTAAATCAGTCAACAGCAGGTGATACTTAATTTATTTCTTACTAAATCAAAAATAATCTTTAAGTTTCCTAAAATACAAAAGCTTAGATTTCCATTTAGTTTCTTTAAGAACTTTTGATTGAGTGCTTTAAATAATTTACCCAGAAGAAAATCTAATTTGACATTCTTATCAGTAACATACCTGAAAATGACTGAAAGAAATATTAAATTTGTTTAAATGATACAAATGCATTAGCAAAACAAATGTTTTGGTGAAAAAACATCCACTGTGTACAAATATACACAGTGGAGATATTTGTATCCACTGTGTATACAAATATATACACAGAAGGCATGTTTTTATTATATAATAAAAAACATGAAGGCAGTGTGGTGAAATTTCAGAAAGTGTAAAATTCCTCCATAATTACTCTTCCTGCTGCACAGAGCTGACCTGAAACAGAGCTTTAACAAACCTAATCTGAGAAGTAACCTGTCATCATTTTTTTGTTGTGTGAAAAGAAAAAATATGCAAAATGCTTATAGCTCCAAATAATCTTTCATTGATCTGCATCCTGACTTTATAGTTATGAGTTAATCCTGAGATTATGTGCCATATGTGCTGAGAAAGCAGAACGAGCCGATTAAAAGTCTGCATGCTTATTTAACTGATGCTTAGATGAAGTTACAATATGAATCCTGTCTTACAACCTTTACTTGTAGGAGTTTTGTAGACCTTTTCTGGAACATGAAGGTCACAAGAGCATGTACACCCCCACCACCAGAAGCCAGAAACGTTTAAACGCGACAGAAACTTTTAAACGCGACAGGGTGGATCCATAATTTAATCTTCCACTGGCTAAATTGTGCGTTCAGAGATGGTGTTTTTCACACATTGTCTTTATTTCATCCCGAACTGGTCTCTTCATTCTCCTCTGACCTTTCACATCAACAAAGCGCCGTAATCCACACAATGCTAAGGATCATTTAAATCCCATTTCTTCCACATTGTGATGATGGGTTTGAACTTTAGTAAGCTGTTTACACCAAGCACAGATGGATAAATGCACTGGATTATTGTTGTGTGATTAGCTGAATCACTATTTGTGTTAAAAGGGCAGTATTGTGTATTTTCCAGGCACATGATGCCATTTTATAGCACAACCAAGTAACTATGTTACCTTCAGTTGTTATAAAAA
The DNA here is from genome assembly GCA_903067075.1 of Micropoecilia bifurca. Lineage (NCBI taxonomy): Eukaryota > Metazoa > Chordata > Actinopteri > Cyprinodontiformes > Poeciliidae > Micropoecilia > Micropoecilia bifurca. The sequence continues at coordinate 7,285 of CAEGAF010181044.1, read as the reverse complement.
TGACGTTGAAAGTTTGCATGCGCCTCTTGATTTTAAATATTGCGGAGTGTGTGTTCACCCAAAGCTAGTTCCAAGCATCCTGTTAAACAAAATCAGAAAAGATACAAAGATCTAGTTTTGCACTTTAATCTTTGATAAATCATTACTCTCCAGCATGCTTCTGCACCTTTTTCATTGCACTAACCCTCACTTGTGTGAAACACAAGACAAATTTCTTCATGGGTTTTAATCTATTTCTACATTAACCCGTTGCTGCTGCGCTTGACCTGCAGGAGTTTCCAGCATAACCCTGTTGTGTCAGCTGGCAGATTCATGTGTCATCTGCATCAGTGAAGCGAAGACGGGGCTACATTGGGTTGTTTGTTGATTTGATGGGGCTGCATGGTGTGGCCTGAGGAGATGGCCGCAGACTCGTCATAGGGTGTATGGCTAGGTAATAAATCACTGGCATGACAGGAATGGTGGCCTTTACAATGTGACAAACCCTCACACCACAGGTTTAATGTATGTGCAGACAACCCAACAAGCACTTCTACAACATATTAGACAATCTAATAATTGATGTAGCAATGAACCACAGCTTATTCTATTGACGCTTTCCTTTTCTTTTTTCATCGCTCATTTGTTTTGTCAGTTAAAAGACAACAGCCTGGCAGTTAATAAGAATTTAATCACCCAGAATGTTTCAATATGTGGCTGTTGTCATGATTGATATCACACACAAAACAAATCAATAAGCCGAAGTATCTCATTCCCTAAGATACACTATCTAATCAAAACTATCAATCCTACATGTCCAAACAGGTCTGAAGTCATTACTAGCCTGCAGAGCCCAGAGCTATTAGTGCTGCTGCTACCTAGTGAGCTGAGCAGAGTACCTCCAACATTAGCGTGGTCAAACACAGTTAGAGCTGCAGAATGAATGAATAGCTGGGCTGCGGAGCCTGCAAAGTATGATCTCACTAATGGGTCATGGTAAATGGACCAGATATGGGTGTGATGGGTTCACTGGCCTGCTCTCTGATCCAGAGCAGTGCCTATTTCACAGTGTCTGCCTGGGACCTGGCTGCACTCACTCATCGAGATGGAGAGCTCCAAACAGGTACCAAATTTCAGGATGGGGTTTGTCTGAGGTCCCGGACCAATCATTGGAGGCAAATAGGGGGCTGTCTGTCTTTCAAAGTTGTGAGGGAGCTGATACAGCTTTTTACGTGAAAATCTGTCTTCAGTGACCCTTGAGCACTTTAGATCATTTAACCCTCATGGCCTCACATTGTTTTTAGCCAGCACCTCTTACAGAAAAGGTGCTCACCACAGAAAACTTTGATGTGCCTTTTCCAAGACTTTCATGAGTTTCTTCTTGTCAAAATTTAGGTTTCTGGCTTTAAAATAGTATTTTTCAATTACATTAAGTTTCATTCACAGTCTATGTTTAAATAACCATTTCTTAGCTGAAGGATTTTGAATTGGTGTGTTTTCAAAAGATCTCACAAGTATGTTTCTTTTGTTTGAACCTTTAGTCAAATAAAATCACTCATAAGGGGCATCTCTGTTAGCAGAATAAGTGTTTATGAGCAGCATAATCTTGTGTTTCATTTATCTCAGAAGTCTGAGCCCAGATCTGGGAATAATGCCAAACCCAGGTAGATTGTTTTCTGAAAGGCAGACACTGTGTTGGAGTTGTTAATTACTGTGACATTAACTACTATTAGCAAGAAGAGCTGGCAACAATATGCCTGTCTACATATGTTCACAGCAAAACTTAGTACAATATTATACACCACACCAGTTTATTGTGTGAATAAATAGTTTAAAGTGCAAATGAGTAGCTACTTATCACCACAGTCAATATTTGGCAGCCCGTTGGACATTTTCAGGACAACGTAACTTCACACTGCAGCCTGAAGTGACTCAATTCCGATGTTTTTGACGTAATGCGACCTGTATCCGATCTTTTCATGGCAGTGTGAACAGCTCAGGTCGGATTCTTTTAGAATGTGACTNGGGAAGAAAAACAACAACCATGACGACTATATGAGGATTAAGTTGTTAATATGTTGCTCCGGTTGGACAACAACTTCCAATCTATAAGCTAAGCTCCACCGTTAGCCTCCATGTTTACAAACCTTGAGCTCTTCTTCTTCTATGGTGGTTGGCAGAACACTGAGACCGCTGACGCTATGGTGCCCTCTACTGCGCATGCGGGACACTTTCAGGTCGTTTGCCCGTTCAGACTGCTGAACACATACAGGTTGCATTTACTGGCACTGTGAACGGCCCGCAAAAAAATCGGAATTGCCAAAAAAATCTGAATCGAGTCACTTCAGGCTGCAGTGTGAGCGCAGCCTTAGTCCAGAATAGTGCTGTCCTAAGATACTGCAGGGCTTCTGGTAGAGGACCCGTTTGAGACAAAGAGCCACCCACCCTGCCTAAGTCTGGAATCAGGTGGATGAGAATAGTTTTTGTTCTTTACATACCCAGACACACATATATATCCACACACATCCATTCATGACTGCAACCAAAAAAATTCAACTACGTGGAAGAAATAATGACTGTATGAAGCACCTTGTTAGTATGAACAGCTTCTGGAGGGAAGATTCTGGCTTAAATGAAATGCATATTTATTCCCTCAGATGGAAGACTCTCCTAACTCTGCTCTTGAGAGCAGCTGTTGCTTCCGGTTGTAGATACTTTACCAACCCTCAAGACATCTATGCGCGTCTCTAATTTCATTTCTGATCTCTGTCTGCCACAGCTCTGCCGCATTGAACTGGAGCAAAAGTGGGGATGAAAAAGGAAGAGACGATTTGTTGTCAAGGTGCCATCTAGTCTAAGCCCCCCCACCTGACACGAAGGGTAAGGTAAGGGAAAGAAAATGAAACCTGGCTGTCTTAGACGGAGCGTCTTCTCAAAAGGATATGTTGCAGAGTTTCTTTTCATCATCAGATCAGAGATTTCTCAGGTGGGGAATCGTTAGGTTGCACTTACAGCAGAGTGAAGATGAGTGTTAAATATTTTTCCATGAAAGAGTAACTATCTGTTCCTTTCCCAAAGTCACAAAGTCTATCCTTGATGTCGGGGCTCATAAGAGACTCACATTCCCTCCTTGTCTGGCATTAGCAATTACCGTCTCTGAGGAAAGGTCAGGAGATGTTTTTAAAATGCGACCCAGGTCTTTGCCTGACTGCCTCACTGAAATGTTGTCATACATTTATTGGGAATCCAATGAGGCTCCTGCAAGTGGTGCAAAGTAGAAAGGCATGACACCCTGACATTTTCTAACCGGAGGGGAAAGGCTGTCAGAAGACTTTGTCTCGCTCTGTCCTTTCGTCGCTCGTTGTATAATTTCTGTAGTCTGATCATTTGGAACGAATTTGCAAGTAAAGTAATTTTGCCCTTTTTTATTTTGGAAGGAGAATTTTATTTGAAAAGAAGGAAATATATCTTGAAGTGGTGTAAACCCAATGAAAGCTTCAATTTATTTTTCCTACTTTAAATAGATGTTAATATAAATGACTGGGCTAAACATTGATAATTGATGTAGGTAATTAAACCCACAGAGGAAGTTACAATTTCATTAAAATAAGATTATTCATTCTTAAATTACCTTAATTTTAATAACAGAAAATAAAAAAAGCTTAATTTATTTTTATATGTAATGCCAGGTAACACTACCAAATATAACATGCTATTCTGCTTGAATTACTTGATATTTCACGTTACTTACACATGTTTAAATTGGACTAAATTGTGTGTGACAGCTGACCCTACTGTCACACAGACCTGAATGTTACCAGTTTCCTTTGGAGCTGCTGCTGGAGGGTCACAGAAGAGATCCAGCTAATTGACATCCTTATGTGGCTGGCAAACCTCCTCAGCGGGTCGTTCTGTTTGTTTGCCAGGGGACGAGGAAATTTGGTTTTCTTTCATTTAATTTGACCATTTCTTTAATTTTTCTTCTATTTGGTAGTTTCATTCTAATGTTTGTTTAATTTAAAGATTTGGTATTGTATTGATTAGTATTTGTTTAAGTTTTTGTATGTTTAATTACCCCCTTGTGTGTCAACCATGATCAGCCACTATCTAAGTTCCCCTCATGTCTTGTTTGTTAGGTAAGTTTTGTGCTTGAGTTCTTTGTGTTACTACCTGAGTTGTAGTTTGTTATGTTGACCTCAGTTTTTGGGCCCAGTTCTTCATTGTTTAATTATTTTTTAACTTTTTTGTAATAAATTAAGATTATTTTTGGATTCCATTCAGTGTCTGTCTGGTTGGTTTATGTAAGAACCCTCACATTGTGACTGGACAACATTTTGGACAAAAATGTATGAATGTCATTTTATTTCTAACTGCAATTAAGAGTGAGGCATCAAGAAAAGGCGTCGATTATATGAACTGTGTTATTATCCAAAGGTATATTTACATTATTCAGATAATATTAAGTGTTCAATAAAAAGTCTAATTAAAGCTGAGATATTTCTTTCAAAAATATTAATTGCACCTCATAAATCATTTGGACTTGATTTCTTTATATCACACTGACTCTCTGCTTCTCAGCTTGTTCTCTCTGCTGGATTTTGCTTTTAACGGTCAAATTTATAAGTTCACTTGTGAGCCTAATTTACTTCACCCCTCAGTAGTTTATGCTTTGTGACATCCATCTTACTTAAAAACGGCGCAGCCAACCAGATCCCTGCTGTATTAAGATGTCAGCTTTATTACAACACCGAGCGCTGAGACGCAACAATGATTCATCCTGTTTATGCAACTCCAGACAATGATAGTGCAGAGAGAAGAAGAAACATTACAGTCATGGCTCGTCTTGTTGGCTTTTGTCCCTGTTTGACTGAAACAGGGACAAAAGTGCATCAATTATAGATAGAAATATTGCTTAAAGTTTAAATCATAATGCATCAGATTTTGTCTTAATTTATTCCAGGAGAAAAAATGTTTCTTCTGATTTTTTGAAAACTTTTTTTAAATAAATTGTTCAGTCCTTAATAGAAAATTTTTTTGTGCTCAACAGGCATCTTATTAAAATCCACACTCAGCTTAAGAAAATCCAATAAAGAAGGGCAAACTGTCTCTATGACTGTTACTGTTCATCTCATGAAAAAATTCAAGCTTCATAAAAACATTCTATGTACTCAAGGCTAAATTGAAAGTATGAAATATTATTTGTTGTGAGAAATACATTTTCTTTTTTAAAACTATATTGCAGTAGACTGTATTTCATTAAAAAAAACAGCGTCTGCACTTCCATTCGACACACACAAAACATTTATCCCAAGCCCCACAATTATTTTGTGGATCATTATCACCATGCCTGCTTATGGATCTGTCTTGGTCTGTTTTGTTTCCAAACTGTCTTAGTAAACCTCTGCACAACTGAGGAGAGATAAGGGCAGAAGAGCAATGGCAGAAGCAAGCTGCATCATTTGTTTAGACTGTAAATTATGGATAGCCTTTCTGACTAGAGACCATGGCCTTTACTTGCGTTGGATACCTCATCACGCCTGTGCATCTCTCTATTCATACTCTAGCAAACCACAAACAATAGCAGGTTGGCCATGAGCTGGGTGCAGCAGCACATTTCACCTTTTTTGATACTTTTTCTTTGTGTGTCTCCCAATTTTTCTTTCAGACAGGTTTAACTCTTATTCTTTTTTAGTTTTAACGTTTTGCAGCAGCCTTGGCTTTTACACCTCTTTAACTGTCAAACTTTTCCAGCAGCACTTGTAACCTCATAACTCGGTGCTCCAAAGATAAATGTTTAAAGTAAAGTAAACTCTACACAAAGCCAGATAGAAAGCCAAACTAGCAACAGATAAATGAACTTTTACTGGCATATTTTTGACAGTCAGGGGTTGGATTTAACTCAGAAAGTGAAACTCATAGTGAGGTATATATTGCAAACATTTATTGGTGTTAATTTAGCTGATTTTGGTTAGCAGGTATCAAATCCAAAATTATGTTTCTCTGAAAATATGAACACTATATTCTATCAAGAGAAAAAACATTTTGTATTTTTTCCATTTAATAATATTTCATTGAAATGCATGTCTAAGCTGAATGCAAGTGAAGGTTTGATGTAGTGATTTTACTGAATGTGGTTTGGAGTTTATAAGGAAAACACTCTACAAAGATTAATACACAACAACACGAAAACAAACTGATGCAAGGCTGTGGAATTACACACAGAACATCGTAAAAGGACAAAACTACAGAAAAAGAAAAAGAAAAATTGAAAAATATATCTCAAAGTTAAACTAACTGCATATCCTGGAAGCAAACAACAAAACAGAGCAAAAAAGAAGCCCCGTTGTTAGGAAAGGGAATGAAAGTTCTCACACAAATAATTGAAAAATAACACCCTGATTTACAGTGTGAGCAACAGCTAGAAGCCTGCGAAAGACATCTTTCTGAGAAGCATTCTTCGGAATAACAGGGACATATGTGTGCAATTTCAGAGCTTTAGTGAGTCGACATTGGGAGAAAGAGAAGCTGAAGCCATTTTCGCTGTCAGAGTTGCTCCTTGTATTTTCACCAGCCTGCAGTGTGATTGATGGCACCTTAAAGCCTCTCTGACCTTTGGGATTGATTTATGGAGTTTATTGTACACTAACTTAATGTTTACTTGTGAATTCATTTGCCCTGCATTGATGTGAGCTATTTGCAGGGTTCCGATTTCAGCCTCTTCCGATGACCTTGGGTTGTTTGTTTCTGAATGACTGACGGTTCCCCTTTCCCTGAGGTTTCTCCTGCGAGATGTAAGCTATCTGGTGTAACTTCTACGCTTAATTCTGTTAAAGGAAAAAAACAGCTTCAGTATTGGTTCATTTCTTTAGCATATCAAATGTTTTCACTTTTACTTTAGACATTGTCAACTTGAAACTAAATGCTTTTGCTACTTTTAGAAACATGCTAGCGTTATCATTTTTTTTTTACTTTAGCTTTTTTTAATTTTCCATAATTACTAGAAGTTTCTGCACTTTCACCATCAGTTCCATCCTTGTCGTGAAGAATGAAACAAAATCAGTACTTTTCAGTATGTTACCAGCGCATGGTAGCTCAACATTGTGCGCTGTCGCATCTGCAATGCCAGCAGATGCGACTGTAAATTCTGTATGACCATAATGAGTTTTGAGCCGCGGCGCGTCGTCATTGTGTTTGGCTTAACTTTAAATTCTATGACGACCAAACCACAGGAGTGAACCGATCCCATTAGGGCTGTAGTGATACAATAATCTCACAATATGATACGATACACGATATTCTGGTCACA